>BJBW01014728.1:0-13943 GCA_004320125.1 Scolopax mira
ACCTCGCAGTGAAGTCCTTTCTCCCCGTTTCGTCACATTTGGCTGATTCCAAATTTTAGACTTAACCACCCCTTTCCTTTCACATTTGAACCCAGTTTATGGACACTTTGCAGCAAGGATCTGTCTCTACTGTCTGCTCTTCTACAGTCCAAGTGATCCACTTGATTAAACTGAGCACCAAGCAGAGAAATCTAAGGCATTCAGGCCACTTTCTGGTCAGAAAACACCACTGTACTCAAACTGAAAGGTTGCACTGTTTCTTTTGCAGAAAAGAGCAAAAGTCTCATCCTCTAACCTTAGTGAATGGGAAAACACGAATAAAAAGGAAAAAATAAACTTGTGCTATGCATATTCTTCATGTCTAGATGATTCTCTATGGAAAACACTATGTTAGGACTGGTCATGAATACTTTGATGCCTTTTGTGAATTCTTAGCCAAATGTCTGTTCCATTTTAAGAAAAATCCTTCTTGGTTGAATGTGCCCCATCAGATTTGCCTGATCCTGGACTGGAGTTTGCTTTTTGCCATGACAGTGAAATACTAAATTATGATTTACAAGTAAATTTGCAGTCTATAGTGATATCAATATTTCTTCTCATACATATAAGCATTTCCAGAGCTCAGGAAAACAGCTTTCTCCACTCTCAAAGGTCTGAGTGTTTCAAATACAAACAAGAGTGTCAGCAACAGCATTTTAACCCTACTACCTAATGGTCAGTGATAGGAAGAGGGGGTAGCATATTTCACATCCCATGTTTCACATCATAGATAAATCCAATACAAGCAATGGAGTATTCATGTCTAGTTTAAGACTTGCCATCACTGTGTGGAGAATTTAGAGTTTATTAAGTGGTGGTTCATTGCAAGAAAAGATGTGGTATTCCATATCAGACGGCATCTTTCTCCATATTTTTTAAATGTTTTTGTCTTTGTTTTTGTTTTTCTGTGAGGAGACGCAAACAAACTCATGTTCAAGTTGGATCAGGACATTTGTAAAGGAAAAAAAATTAGGATAAGAATAATCTTAAAAATTAGACAATACTTAATCTGACAGCATATTTCAAAATAGCACTGCATACACGTATGCATAAAAGCAAATGATATTTACTTATCCCTTATTTGTTGATGAAAATGAATAGATTACTAACATGTTGCTCATATATCAGAAAAAAATTATAGTAATCAATATAAAGGTTATAGGACAATTTATTATACAGTTTCATAACTTTGACAGGCATATGAATGTTGTTTTACTTTACTGCCCAGTGCCATCAATGAAGACATCAAAAAAGGGGAAGGAATAAAAAATTTGAGATTAATTTTCATTGCCCTTCAGATATTTTATAAATATATCTGTCTAATGACGCACGTCTCACATTTCTCTTTACTGTTAAAGAGCTGAGCGCTCTCTCTCTCATGTTATAAGGATTAGTGTTTTCCTCAGTACCTTGTGTTCGTAGCTTTATTGTGGCATTACAATATTTACAGCATCTGATGTCTATAATTTTATGTTGTTCAGAGGGCAATCATTTTCTGTTCTGCTGAGCTTGTTTGGCAAAACATGATGCTTTAATTCAATTTTGATGCAGTCAATGGAGAGGAAGAAAACACACATACAGCAATGCTTGTCTAAGGAGTTGAACAGATCTGCATGGTAATGACACTGAAACTCTTCCTTGCCATAATGTGTACTCTGCTTTTCCTCAGGGAGTGATTTCAATTCCAGACAGAGGAATTTTCTAAACCCTTGCTTACTAGGATGGTTGGCTTAAGCTTGCTTCCAGGATATGATTATAACAACACTCCACAAACACAAAAATCCCTCAACTAGAGAGTAATATTTTTTAGAGATCTTGACTGACTGTGGAACATTTTTAAATGACTTAGACACTTTGAGGTAAATTTTTAATGGCATTTATGGAGCTCTGTGATGGCTCTTAGTCAAACTATTTGTCAGTGACCTGCTGCGTTTGCTGTTTCAGCTCTCATTGGTGTGGGGTTTAGTTGGTGGGTGCTTTTTTTGTGTTTTTTCTGGGTTTTATGGGTTTGTTGGGGTTTTTTTTTTGGCTTTTGTTTTTTGTGTGTGTGTGGGGGGCGGGTTTAAGGTGGTTTTTTTTGTTTGGTTGGTTTTGTTTTGTTTTTTAATGTGGTTGCACTCGATGATCTCAAAGGTCCCTTCCAACCTAGATTCTGTGATTCTATGATTGCTTCTGCTTCCAACACATACCTTTGCTTTCCCTAACCAGCACCTACCAGGGGCAGTTTTCTTGGCCCTCATGTTCCAATCAAGTTTAGCAAAGCTGACAATGAGCTGTAAACATCTATAAAACATCAGAATTCAAATCCATTATGAGCACAATCTTCCTAACTAAGTTTTTTATCAATAGCATAAGACCTCTTCAGGGACACTGTCTGAGCATCTCTTGGAGATGTCCCACCCTGCTCCCTTTTGGTAGAGACAGAGCCATTTGGCTGTGGCTCCACAAATTAGACTCATCTACATTAGTTTTCTGTGGGCTTTGTTGGTTTGGGGTTTTTTATTTTGGTTATTTTTTTTGTGTGGTGTTTTTTGGGTTTGTTTTTTTTTCACACTTGACACCCATGAGGAGAATAACAGATTCAATCTCTTTATCCCCTTTCTTTTGGGAGCTGGAGGAAGCCTAACATTCCTCTTTCCTTGACACCCATCAGAAGTAACAAACAAAGTGCCACAAGGAACCATTTTGGAATAGCATGAATTTAAAGCATGAATTACTATTAGAGGTACACGTTGCCTCATTTTTATCTTTTTTTTTTTTTTTTAACAATGATAGGTTTCAAAACAAACTGACGAATTCTATGTTAGTTCTACAAATCCACGCTTCATCCTTCCTGGGTTCTCACCTATTTATTTTCGTCTGTGGTATCCAGAACAAGAGCGTCTTTGGTGCTGTACAAATGCAAGCACATCTTACTCCTGGTTATTTTGCAAAGGAACAGGGCAGAGACAGGTAAAAAATTAGCAGCCCAGATCATGCTATGAATGAGCCTTACATATCAAATATCTTCACCAGATCAATCACCCATCTTGTATGTTTTGGACACAGAAGAGAACACAGGGACATCATCTAAATCTCTCAAATTAATTTGTTGGCATATTTCTATTTATTTGCTTATAATCTTCTGTCACTGAAGCTCATTACAATTCAATAAGGGGCACTTCTTTCTACTTGATCATGTTATTCCTCTTATTTCTATCAATAATATTCTATGAAGAGAGCTCTAAATGCAAGATTCATGTAAAAAGATTAATCAAACTTTTCAATGCTAGCATCTTTATTTTGCTCCTGTTAAAAGGTAATTTTTGTTGTTTCTTCTTGAAACCTCAGAATAGCTTTCACTAGAACTTCCTTATAATTCAGAAATTAGTTATGATCTGTTGTACTGCTTCAGTTAAAATAATTTCTGCCTACTGAAATTAGCAGGAGGCTGGGTGTGGAAAGAACACTGCAGATATGCAGGCAGACACTTCTATTAGATAATATTTTCATTTATAGAGTTTACATTTTCATCACAGTTGTTGGTTAATGAATCATTTGGAAACCAGACATACTTTGCTTGAATCAATACTATTGTTGTAAATATCCATCTACTAATTCAGGCAGTAATTTTCAGTGGAAGCATTGTTCATGACTGATTTGCTTTGCGTGCTGAGGCTAGCTATCTATGCTAAATGCAGTCGTTTCCTTTTTGTAAGCCAAAGATCGAAATGTTTTGAACACACCAGTAAAGAATAATGGACTTCAGGTATCAGATTTGAATCAATACCTGCAATTTGGTAAATTAGACAACTGAGACATACTTATTGGCCCATGACAGTGGTACAAATACTTGTGATTAATCAATATTTTAAGCCTTTTGAGTCAGAGAGAGCTGGGGTCTTATTCATGAGGATATACACACATTGATTCTTTCGTCATTTACCAGGTTTAAACTATAAAGTTATTGTAAAGGAACAAACTAGTTTTTCACAGGACCTCTGTCTTATTCAGTGGATTAAAATACACTGGGCTCACATAGGTGATTATTCAGCATTTTACTTTCCCTTTATTGTTCAGCATATATTCCACACTTAGTCTATTGCACACAGTACAGTCTTACTTTCAAGACAGATTTATTCATGTTCTGACAGCTTTTCTATGGCCTTGATACCTAGTTTTGTGGCTCCATAGATGTTTCCATAGACCATTAACTCTTTCATATGGAAGATTTTGATATATGTGGACCTAGAATAGCAAGACATACAAATCATCCGGTAGAACCGACTTCTCCTTATAATTACTCCCTATCCATTTATGTTTGTGCCATCTGAAAACAGCACCAGTAATGATTCATATTTTCTTCTGTGTCATAGATGAGAATATGAAACAGCACTGAGCTAAAAACAGATCTCTGGGTGATTTAAGTGATAACAATCCTTTCAGCTGATTATTTTTTTCAGATAATCCTGTAATTTGAGATGCATCATTCAGTGAGTTTACAATTCATTTATGAAGGGTTACATTTTATTTCATATAATGCTATTATATTAAGCAAATAATATTAGGTCAAATGCTTTTAGAAATCTGCTGATATTTATCCTTTCTACCAGTTAAGGTCTCTGTCCGACAGAGAGTTTTTTGAAAAACATTGTCTTTGAAAACCAAATTATAAGCTACAATTTTTATTGAGATTCTTGTCAAAGTAATGACGTAATCATAATTGAAACACATCAAAAGAAAATTTAAAGTGTAAAAAGCATGAAAATTAGTTCAAAAGTTATTTAAGTAGTAAGTTTTATTTTTCTTCATCCCCCCAAAAAGTTATTTTCCAGAGCTCTTTTCCCAAAAAAGCAGATATTTTGTGTTCTTTCTGCAACCAGGTAAAAAGGAGGATTTATGATAAATTTCAAGAAATTTTAGGAAAAAATCAAAATACTCATGACCAAACTGGGAATTGTGCCACCAAAGGTCAAACAAGAAAAGACGATTGATCTACTCAATTATGTGTTAATAGACATATTCAGCAAAGTCCCTTGCAAATGTCCTTTGAGTATTTGTGGTTGCTGGGTCTCACCTAGTTTATCAGGAACTGGCATGAAGAAGAGACTTGAAATCTCCTAAGTGATCCATTTGCTTAGTTTTTCTGACTTGAATATACGCAGTACACCTTGAGTGACTTTTGTTTGGAACTGTGTATCAGGGTCAATGTTGCTTGAATATCAACTCTGGGTTGCTTAAGATCCCCAATATTGAGGTGCCTTGAAAATGATTGGGAAGTCAGTGCTATATTACAGAAATGGTGCCTGTCTGCCTGCTCCTGAGGCCTCAGCTCTTATCCTTATCTTCCTCTCTCCCATGCCAAGGAAAACCCTACCATTCCAACATTTCAACCTGTGTCCATGCCAGCCTCCTTGGAAAGTCACATAGAGAAAAGGGAGCCACAGCAGCAGACTTTTGATTTATGGGACATGCAAGAGGAGGCCTGGAGAAGTGATTGCTTTCTCTGCACTGGTTTATGTGCCTGCTATATCCTGCTGGCACTTTTGTTGCTTCAGTGACATCACTGACTGTAATGGGAACACAACAATGATGATATCCTCTTCAGTCTGGTTTGTAAATCCAACTCTATTTAATTTGAAGATTTTTTTCTGAGGTTTTACTTTCTATCTGGAGACTTAAGGAGCAAAAAATGGTTTACCATTAATTATGAATATCTGTGAGAAACAGAAATCCAATGACAAATTGTGCTGGCAAACCCCCCTGATGTCTAGTACACATAGGCCATGCTTATTTTGTTCCCACAGAGCGATTTGCCTGTCATACTGCTATCAGCTTCTTTTAAGATCACTTTCGGGTTTATATTATTTTCGATTAGCTAATGTTTTAGATCATTAGTTCAACAAATAACCTGTAGCCCAGTGATAGATAATCTGTGTTGAGTGAGCATCATTCAACCAAGTCCTGACAATTCTTCCTGATTTAAAAGACTTTAAAGAAGAAGTTAAATGAACATGAAAATTATTCTCAGTTTCATATTTTGTATATCCATCATCTATTAGACACCCACTCTGAGCTCCATGGGTCTAATCAATCATATTGTGCAAGTTATTATATCAAGAGATAAATAAGCTTTCATTCTTCAAGTGCTATTTTACCTGTTATGCTTCCTTGTATGCACAGCCAATGACCATAAGAATAGGTTATACCAATTTCTGTTTAAAAATTGACCTTTGAATGCCATTAATTTATTGATTTTTACATTTCCATACAGTTTAATGTTTCACAAAGGGGTTTTAAATCACCTACTGACCTATGATTTTTTTCTAAACTCTCCAAAATTTGGGGAAAGAATTAGATTTGGGGTAGATGAGTCTTAATGGAAAGACATAATTTGGATATTGCTTAAATGTGCTAATGCAAAGAACAATGTCCTCCATCAACATGGATCAACTGTCCTCCATCAACCTACGGAAGAAAATCAGCTAATGGTTACAATGGAGAAATGGTTATCTTATTATGGAAGTTAAAAAAATCTGAGTAGATACACACAGACTATTGTAATTTTATGTTCTCCAGTTTCTCATCAAAACTGAGAAGAACTGCTGCTTGACACTGAGGTCCATATCCTGGTTATAGAAGAGCTGATTATAGAGCACCATGTTCCAATGCTTGATAAACCTTCCAGTGAAGAAATTTTTCCTAATATTCAATCTTAACCTCCCCATGAATTTGAGGCCATTTTTTCTTGTCCTATCACTCTCTCCTGGGAGAAGAGATGACATCCACCTTGCTACCACCTCCTTTCAGGTAGTTGTACAGAGTGATAAGGTCCCCCCTCAGCCTCCTTTTCTCCAGGATAAACAACACCAGTTCCCTCAGTTGCCCCTTATAGAACTTATTCTCTAGACCCTTCACCACCTTTGTTGCCCTTCTCTGGACATGCTTCGGCACCTCAATGTCTTTCTTTAGTGAGGGGCCCAAAACTGACTATGGTATTTGAGTCCCCAAGTACAGGGGGCTGATCACTTCCCTAGTCCTGATGGTCACACTATTTCTATACAAGCCAGGATGTTGTTGGCCTTCTTGACCACCTAGGCACACTGCTGACTCATAGTCAGACAGCAGTTGACCAACACCCCCAGGTCTTTTTCTGCTTGGCAGCTTTCCAGCCACTCTTCACCAAGCCTGTAGCACTGCAGGGGCTTATTTTGACCCAACTGCAGGACCCAGCACTTGGCCTTGTTAAATAGTGTTGTTTCTCCCACTTTAATGCCTCTCTGGAGCTGAAGACAGAGGGCTGGGTTCAAAAGTTGAATAAGAATAGATAAAATAGATACAGTGTACATACATATTTCACAGGTCCATCTGTTTGTTGCATGGATGTATCATTGCACACACAATGCTAGATGTCAGATAGGTCTGTGAGTATCTCTAATGCAAAATCAAGGGCAGAAGCAGGCTAATAACTTCAGGCTATTGGGGAGGCTCATCCACAAGCTACAGCAGAGAGAAGATATAACAAGCACTAGTTCTAGGGTTTTGGCTTATTGCCTTTCATGAGATGTGATTATCGATTTTGAACCATGTAGACAACCTTAGGGTGTGCTTGCACATCAGCTAAGGGCACAACTTAGCATATGTAGTAGGCCTGCCATGAATGAGTATAGTATTGACAGGTCATTCACTCAACCATTTAATGAGCCCTGAGTTCATGTCAAGAGAGTGATGGCAAAGATGTAACTGAGAGTAAGAGATCACTAATTTGCACTGCTAGCTATCATGGTATGACATTCATGGAACTGTGCCATAGTCCAGAAGATAAAATAATGGTTCACAGATCTAAGACTGAGGTAGTCCAGTGGAAAAATGCCCTGCAGATCTCAGACACAACTATGAGACCACCAAGCCCAATAGAAATGTACTGCAACAGAGAATCTCATTACCTCATGCATAATTGCACAGTTCCAGTACTATGATGCATAGTTTTCTGGTGAAACAGTCTTGTTTTAAAAACTAAGGAACAGTTTCTGTTTACCAAACTATCCATTGAGCATAAACAGACCAAACACATGATGGATGGATGGATGGATGGATGGATAGGGAGAAAATTATTCAATTCAAAGTCTGGTGTGATGCTCTAGTATATTAAAATGGAATGATTCAAGACCATGGAATATTCTGGTGTTATTCCTAGCCAGCTAGTAATTTTGGGAAAAGAAGAAAATCTTTGAAGCAAACCAAAATCCCACAAAGTAGAACAAAGAAATTTTGATATTATTGCAGTCATTATCTCCAGGCAATTTTATTTCATCTTTGTGCGTATTTTCCTAATGGTGCTTGTTCATGCAAGTTAACACTGTAATTTCAAGAGAGTGGCATAATATTGAGTTGGAGATTATGGAAGCCTTATAAAGTTGCATGTTAACAGCATACTCACTGAAGTTTGTTTTATTTGAAAGCTTGACTTCTTAGAGTGGTTATTTCTAAGTCTTCCCTTAAAATGTATGAATTATACACACTTAGCACATTCATATAAATTTTGCTTGAATAATCTTTGTTCTCCTAAACCTGTAGAGCCATTTTAGTGGTTTTTCAGTGCTAAAAGACCAAAAAGCTGTCTTCCTTCCCAGTTTCTTTTCACTGTTTTTACTATCACTGACAGTGGAAGACAAGCCATTAGAGATGGCAAGTCTCCCTGTGAGGCATGTTTAGTTTAAGATGTATTTCTCTTGCAAGAAGGATGACACAGAAAAACATCTTCCAAGAGACATTTCAAGAAGGAAAAAACCAACACTGTTGTAAATCACCAAAGCCAAGTAAATTTTTTGAAAACTCCATGGGAGAAGCAATATATACATGCAAAAATTTCTTGTCGAACTCCAAACTCAGCAGCATTCCCTGCTCCTGCTCAAAAAGATGATCGGGGCATGCCCCAAATTCACACATACTTACAATATGAATGTGTTTAGGCAAAACAGTTTTATTCTTTTGAGTGGAGGAAATTTGTTGTGTCTGTCAGCTTTTGAATGCTCAAGGGGTACCAGTCATGATATCCGTTATTATCAGCCAATAAATCTGCTTGTTACTCCCCAGGGAATTTCAGTAAAAGGATGGAGAACTATTCTGACAGAGGAAATGCCTCAATGTAATGAAGAAATACTTGAACTACCAACCTCCTGGCCATTGCAGCATATGGGAGGCCTTGCTTGGAAAATAACTATGTAATTTAGCCATATGTTACATCAGTTAAGTCTATGATGACAGGTTAAATATCATACTGTGCGCATATATATACACACACATATATAAAAAATATGCTTAGCAACACCCAGACTGAAAAAGGATGGTAAGAAGGCAGAATAGTCATAATGTCCAAGTATGTTGAAATAAAACCACTCTATTTATATTTAGGCATCTAACAATAGAACTTTTGCTATAATGTGTTCTGTTCCCACTGGCAGAATCTGACAAAAGACTGTAGAGTGAAATCAACACACTATATCAACTAACCATGTATTAGGAAAGATCTCATATGAAATTCTGGTTTAGGTCTTAACTAGATGCGTAAACACCAATGTCCATATTGAGTATTTTCAAAGTTTCTATTGCATGTCAAGAAACTCAGCTTCTCCTTGGGGAATCAAATGCAGTAATATTTTCCTGTTTAAAAAAATTAAAATATATATATGGACAAGTGATCTTGGTGAATGCCAGCTACAAGATCCTTTCCAAAAGAAAACAAACATATTCTGGCAAGTGCGATTCTTTTTCTCACAGAAAACACTAAAGGAACTTCTCTAGTTATCCAGTCCCGACACAAAAGGTGCAAAATGCTACACATCTTACCTTGATTTAAGTCATGTGTAGATTTAAAAAGTAATTGTTAATATTTTACATGCCACCAAGTAACATGCAGCAAGGTAACTCAAATCCATGTCTTCAGACTGATTCTGATCTGACACTGACTTTATATCAGTGGAGCACCATTGGTATCAATTATATTAATTTTTTGATTTATACTGATACTAATTCAATCAGGAAGACTCACGATAAGTAGATTGTGAATGACTGGATGTCATGTGCTCTCCCTTTTGCTTTTGGCTAGAGGTACTAAATCAATTTTCTAAAGTGCCATATATCTTTATAACTGTGGATTTTTGTCTCCATTAGCTCCAATTAGTCTTGTTTCCCTGTCTGTCATTTTTCAGGAATGCTTCACAAACATAATTGCAGAGGCAAATTACCATTGCTCTTTCTTGGCTACAAAATTAGGGTAAATGTTTATAGCACTGTTATATGGTAGTACTGTGATAAAATCTGAATGTTAACATGGGCAGAGAGATACTGCACTGCACCGGGCAGGTAATTGCAGACTCAAGCTAGAGTTCAGAGCATACCCGAACATCTAGGGAAGTGTTTTCTCTGCCCTGGGGCCATCAAAACTGAAAGCTGCCGGGGCGCTGACTGGATTCATGGACAAGAAGTAAAAGAATAAACACACAAACTGTGATCTGCTGTCATTTTCATATTTGACTGAAAAAAGAAAAAGTGACAGAAAGCAGTCCAAGAGTGGAGAATAAGAGCCTTTGGATAAAACTATTGTAGAGATGTACTCGCTGGCTATCACTCTCTCAGTCTTACGTGGCCTTTACTCGATTGACTCATTGCTGCATATTGATTTTAACTTCGCAATTTTTTTTTTCTGACTCCTTATTCCAGCAGCCTGCTGTCTGAGGTCTGCACTACAGCCTCTCCATTCAGCAGCCCCATCTGGGTGGAGGCATCGTCAACCTCTGGGGTGGATGGTGCAGACCCAAGAGACAGAGCTGCAGCATTTGTTCTCAGACGAGTGCCCACCCTTCTGCCTTAAGGGTCAGTTAGGATGAGTGACCTTGACCTGTGCAGATGGTCCCAGAACGGTGCCTGGTGCCTGACCAGTGGAATGCTCCTCCTGAGCTCCTCCTGAGAAGCGCCCTTCTCACCTGTCCTGCCATGCAAACTGCCCTGGCTCTGTCAAATAGCAGAACTGGCAGAAGAGCTAACTTTCTGCTGTTTGAAGACTCCAAAATTCATGAATTATCTGACAGGAACAGAACCAAATATTATGTAGCAGTGCTTAAAAAATAGGGGGGAAAAAAACCACTTCACACTTATGACTTTGAAGCAGACAGGGGTTTCATTCTCTGATAAGGTCTTCACATTTAAGAGCTGACCTTCAACTCAGTGCTCCCCCTCGAAAGAACACCCATCGACTTCAGTTCCCTATCTGGGCTCTGGGAATGAGTAATCCCCACTCTTTTCCACAGTTTCATGTGCCAGGCAGAGGAGCTTATGAAAGAGAATAAATACATGAACATTCAAGCGTACAAAAGACAATAGAAGATTAATTATCACAGAGTCAGCCGTATGGCTCAAGTGGCAGAAGTCCTCATACAAAACACTGCAAGTGTGCTGCCAGATTCTTGCATATGTTAAATAGTTGCACTGGGATTTGCAGGCTCAGCCCGAGTGTGATTTCCAGGCTTAGCCTACCTTTTTTTCGCATGCCTGATTAATGATGATGCCCAGGCCCTCCAGCCTGCAAGGCCCAAATATGTGTGTCTCATTCCTGCATAGAGGACAACCGCAAACAAATGAAAGATTCATGCAGAAAACATGAACAGCTGTAGGGTACCCCTCTTGGCATAAATGACATTTCTGGTAATTCCACTTGCAGGGGTTTTTATTTTTGATGTAAATGATATACCGTCCACTCTGGATCTGTTTTGACAAAGAGGTGCAATATCTCCATGTCTCCCTCAGGGGTGTCGCTTTATCACCATACAGAAAACAATTCTTATTGTGTCAGGTCTGCGGCCATTTGGACTACATTTAAGAAACTTGCTTGGAGCAACAGAATTTGAGTCATTAAAAATGTAAAATGGAGGACAACCCCCAAGTGTGAGGAGCAGACAGCAGCTTGTGTGATGAATTGTAGGGCCAGGGGATGTTGGTTAAATCTGTGGTGGCTACAGGACTGCCTATGTCTGGTCATCTCCTCACACCTGCAGCTCAGTGGGCTCTGCACAACCCACTGCATTAACATGTAGGATGAGTAAATCTCAGCTGTGGGGCAAGCATGTGGCTACCTCACGCAGGTCCTGGCCAAGACCCTTGTGGGCATAACAAATTCTGAGCCAGAACTCTTTTTTGTGACATTCCCCCTGCAGGTTTCCCCTGTTTCCTTCTAATAGAGATGGTGAGAGTTGCTGCAGGCAGATGAAAGCTCAGAAAGCAGTCCTCAGGGCTGCAGGTCCATTAAGGGCCACCAAGATCCCAACAGCCTCTGGAAATAGGCCCCCTTCCTCCAAGGAAACATGGAAATGGGTGTCACCTGCACCATGGTCTTTGGGGGCTCCTGGCATGAGAGGTGCTCACTTCAGAAGGAGTCCCTGCAATGGAGATATAGTTAAAATGGCTCCTGGCATTTGTCAGAGTTTACAACGTTGGTGGTTTCTACTGTGGTTGAACCAAAGCTGCACCTGCAATTTACTTAGCTGTCCCAGAACGGCTGTTGATGGGTAGGGAAGAAGAAAGGCCTGTAGGCAGTTGAGATGGGCAGCAAAAAGGAAAGGATGCTTCTAATAAACCTCTCCTCTTTGTAAACACATAACTCAAACCTGAAGCTCATTTTCAGGTCTTCCATAATTCAGAAAAATTTCCAGATTGCAGACTTAGAGCTAAGACAAGTGTCATGCACTTACATATTTTTAGTATACAAGATGAAGAATGCTCTACAGATAAAGCACTTCAACTGAAAACTAGGACATTTAAGAAAACAGAAATGCAACAGAAATATCAGAGGGTGCACTCTTTAACCTCCCTGTAAAAGCAGGAAAAAACCCACTGTCTAGTTTCCAATTTTTTTTAATTCAAATACTAAATAAAACCCATCAATTTATGGTTCAGATAGCCCACTTTTCTTCCTTAAAGCAGCCACTTTAAAGAACAGTTTTATAAAAAAATCTAATTGTTCCAACTTTTGGAACCCTTACAGCTTTTGATTTATTGGTATTCTTGGCTGTGCAATAGGAAGTATATTCCATCTGTATTTAATGACCTTAGGTAGCTGCTGTGATAAAAACCACAGCAAAAATTCAGTGCCACCCATTCACCCCTAATATTTGCACAAATCCTCCTTGCCTGTACAGGAAATGCTCTTTTATTTTGTTTTGTGCTTCTCTAACTTCTTCAGGAAATGAAGAGCACTGGCTTTTCTGGAAGCACCGATTAAATTAGCAGGTTTGTGGAAAATTACACAGCATCCTACATTTTAATCCAGTTGCATGAAGCTATAGTCCTGTGGTGATCCCCAGCATGGGTCTGCTGTTTTGTAAGAGCGGAAAGTGGCAGAGCTGATCTGCTAGAGGCACTATATATGATAATTGCATACAGGTTAAGTGTTTTGCAAATTAGCAGTGCTTCATCATCTGTTTTCTTTTTTCCGCCCATTCAGGTTGGCACACAGAGCATGCTGAAGGTGACTTCGCTAATCTACAACAGCTGGAACATCCTGCTGTCCCCGCACAATCATTTCCTGTCATTTCCAAATGAAGCTTATGGAGACGGATGTTGTTCCATCAGAAGTTATACATGGCACTATGGATTTTGTCAAAGAGCAACTTAATTTCTTCTGATCTGTTTCTTACACAGTAAGACACCAAGGAAATCATGTTTCCTGCCTGTCATTGGTCAGAGCACTGAGGTACTCAAGGGTGCACACTCATCCCACCAGGCACAACAACTTTGCAGATGCAGTACCCTGTTTCCCATTGACCAGCCTTCTTTTTGTAAATGTTTCTTACTCTTGGTACATCCTATCATGCCAACATTCTGGTAAAATCATTCATTACTGGATGATGGGTTCGTTCGTTCATTCGTTC
>BJBW01014728.1:13987-34522 GCA_004320125.1 Scolopax mira
CTTTCTTTCTTTCTTTCTTTCTTTCTTTTCTTTCTTTCTTTCTTTTCTCTTTTCTTTTTTTCTTTTCTTTTCTTTTCTTTTCTTTTCTTTTCTTTTCTTTTCTTTTCTTTTCTTTTCTTTTCTTTTCTTTTCTTTTTTCTTCAAATCTCAAAATTAAAATATCAAGTCTATATGTGCACAAAATTGAATAATAAAGATACTCTAGAGAGAATAGGCCTGAAAAGTGCTGGGCACATCCTCAGTACACCATTGCTAAACTTCAGGACTGAGGATTCAGATGAAGTGCTGCTTGTTGATGTCAGGAGGACATCCATCCTCCAGTTCTGTATCTTGGTTTCTGTGACAGAAACATGGTCACCTGAGCTAAAGGGATGTCCCAACATGAGCTGGCCTTAGGCTGGTCAAGCAGAACTTACAATATGCCACTGTTTATCTCTGCCCTATAATTCAGACATAATCTAGAGCCTGTCTTCTTTTTCAATAGATAATTTACTGTGCTGGATCTAGTTTCATATTTTTACTTTTGCTAATTTGCTTTTTCTTTTAGAGAATGAAAAATGAGAGGAAGCATTCTCCAGGAATACCTAAGAAAACCTACCATTAGTTCCTAAAATAGAAATGAACGCCCATGTGTTTGAGTTCTATTGATCACAGGTGAAGTATTTTAGAGTACCTTAATTTTAATCTTATTCCTATTTATCCGTATATTATAACTAGAAATTTCAAAAGCCTTTGGCACTTCTACTTGGGGTCAAAATTTCAAAATCATGCAGTACGTCAGGCTTCAGGAAAGTGCAGATGATTCACTTTCCCACAGATTCCCATCTTTGGTCCTTGCAGAACTATGGGAAGATCAAGTGCTGCCCTCAGAGTGATCACTTCTGAATAGACTTTGGGACACAGTGATAGACAACACAAAGAATATTCCTGTCTGTCCTGGATTTTTTCTGTCATTGAAGACAGGGAGATTGTATTTATTTTTTCTCTGTGGTGTCAGTGCAGCACCTTTAATTAGTAAAAAAAAATCAAGTTGAGATATAAAATGGGGGGGGGGGGGAGGAGAGGGGGTGGGGGAGAGGGGGGGAAGGCTGCCTGGGTATTATCTGCCCCCTACGTTATATATGACATTAACTTGCATTGTGAAGTGGTGTTCACAGGTATGGGAGGAAGAAGAAATGGATTTTGCAGGAACGGAGTTTATAAAATGGTAATGTGTTGGACTATGTTGGTTCCTCTGGAAGTGACTGATTAACCAGGTTATAGGGAGCAATATCTTCTCTCCTCATCCTCATCCAGTTTTCTCATATTGCCATAGAGCCCTATCAGCTGCTGGGCAGTAGGGGGGAAACTCCAGTCAGTCATGCCCAAATTCTGAAGGCCCTGGATGGGAATCCAATGTCACCCCATTGCAGTAACCAGATAGGGAGAATCTTGGGACTGGTGGAGCATTTGAAAACCCAATAGAAGAATGTGGCTGGGCTCTTCTTGGAGAGCTCTATTAATGTTGGTGGATATTGCCCATATATTGGCAAGCTCCACAGACTACTGTATTACTTGCTTTGAATGTAAAGAAACTATATTTGTGGGACCTTGGAGGGATGTCCATATGAAGCTCGTAGGAAGGATTGTATGTAGGGTGTGAAAAAGAAATCATATAGCCATGTTTTCAATCTGCCAACATTAACACACCAGCCTTACTCAGGTGGATGAGCCACCTTACCTAACCCGGAAAAGGAAGATGTTTGTAAATTGTAGGTGCTCAATATTAAAAGAATGATCCAGGATGCTACAAATGGCAAAGCTGCAACCAAAACTTAGCTGAGATATTTGAATAGCTACGTATCTCAGTCCAATAGACCCTCACATATGAGGAAAATCTTATTACTATATATTCTCAAAGTCTTATATATTTCTCTCACCAGCCTTCTTTGGGGCTTTATGTGAATTGCTCACTGTGAGAGAATCCAGGCTGAGGAGGCACAGTTTGGGTTCTGAACAGCACCGTGAGATGTTTCTCTCCTGACTTCTGAAATCCGTCTCCATTCTTCCCCAGGTCTCACCACCACAGCTGTGCTGAGAATTACCTCTATGCACTGGTAGGAAAACCCATACAGTGGCCCTTTTATCTGACATTTTTCCTGGACCTTTCGAGTGTACTTCAGTGAGCTAATGCAAGATATGTACTCTCTGTAGGTGTCTAAGGTAACAGAAAGAGATTATGTTAAGTGCTTAGTAAGAGGCATTTTCCATTTGCAGTACTCAACTTCATTTAGCTCTAATGCATGACAAAATTGACCCACGTGTGTCTTAATCTAGCCATTTAATTGTACCCCTGAAGTGTCAATGTGATGAGCATCACACATTTTGGCACTGTTGACATTTCTTTTAAACACATGACAGTTTGAAAGGATGGTAGCATATCCTTTTATCGCTGCATCAGATAAATATGTTACTGAGTGATGGAAACAGTTTTACACACTGTGACAGAAAAGAAAGTGTTTGGGAAAAGGCACAAAAGGCAAGACAACTTGAAATAAACAAAGGAGCATAACACATACAAGTATTCTTAAAGTCTCTCTGATGAATTCACACCGTGAATAACTGGTGCAGTTGACCAACAGTCATCAGTGAGGAAATGACGAGACCCTCAAAGCTTCCTCAGAAATATCTTTAAAACAGTGGATCCTGGACATATATAGTGGTAAAGCTGAAGGGAGACAAGGACCTTTGGTAAAGCATGAGAAGGATGGCTGTGATAGTACTGAATGTACTCTGCCATACCATTTTTTTTCAGTAAAGCATTTTGTTTGTTGGCCTGAGAGTCTGAGCCCTTTTGGCACTGAAGTATAGTGCTTTCTGAGATAGAAAGACATAGGAATTTTCTGGAAACAAATTTTTTTCATGCTCAGAAACAACATTTTCCAAAAGTGGTTTGTGGCAGAAGAGGACAGGAATGGTCAAGGAAAAGATCTGAATGAGGATCACCAGTACTACAGAAAATATGAAACCTGTGACTTTAAGGTGCTTGGGTTGTTGTGGGGAATTGCCAAATGAACATTTTTCTGAAAATACTTAAGATTTTCAACAGCACATTGTAACACTGACAATATGCTTTCTCATGCCCTCATCTATTTGAAAAGCTGGCACCTAGTGAGAAACTCAGTTGAGACTGCAAAGCATGGAAAACAGGCGTCTGTTGAGTCACCTGAAATCAGGCAGCTGAATTTCCATATTTATCAACCTAGATAACCAAAATACACTGCCAGCTCAGGAAGATCTTTGCATGGAGAATCCATTGTAGCGTTTTATATCTCAGGTTCTGTAATTGCTGATTGCTTCCTCATTGTGTACTTTCAGGGTGTGAAAAACAGAGTTTAAATGCAGATAATGCTAATTCAATCACATGCAAGCACCTGTCTAGCATATGTGTGTTAGCTTATCACTGGCTATCAACTAGCTGTCAGATAACTTGGCAGAGTGAGAAAATCCATTACCAATGTAGCAATAGGCTTCCAAAAAGCATTAAAATGGGACTCTAGAAACAGTTCATGTGAAAAACGCTGCCTGCATCTAAGAGAGCTTTTGGTCTCTTCATAGAAAATTAATTAGAGGAAGTGATAAATTTAAGGACACACTGCAAAAATAAACTCATTTCCTCACCTAATTTGTGAATATTTTATTCCCCTTACCTCCAAAAAAGCCCCTAATACTCCCTTTGGAGAGAAACAGGAATGCAAACAACATTTACCTTTCAGGCATGTAATGGGGAGGGATCTTTCTTCTCTCTTGTCACAAAGAATGAATCATAGAAATTTTAGGGAACCTAATTATGTCACTGAGGAAACACTGAGATGATGATATGAATGTTTTCTTCAAGATAACATGATGTTTGTGAGAGCATTCTTTTATTTGAAAAGTACTGCAGAACTCAATTCTGGTCTATTTTTAAAATGATAGATTAAACAGAAAAAGTGTAATTAAATATTATTCTGGTTGCTTTGCCACAAAAAGACAAAAGGCCAAATGTCAATTTGAAATTAAACTCACATAGAAGCTGAGAGAACAATAAAGGAATGTATCAGTAAGTAAATTACAGCAGTTTGAAATATCCTGATTATCTTTTGCTTGTTGTTGTTAAACCACTAGGCAAGTGCAATTCTCAGTCATACTGTGTTCCATGGTAATACTTTTGAAGAACCTGAGGCAATAAAACCACGTAAGTTTATGCTTGGTATGTATCCATGAAGACTTAATGGCTGCTTAATACAGATGCAAAAAAGGGGCCTCAGCATCATGAAACTCAATGCTGCAAAACCTTAAACTTGCTCTACTCCGGATCAGGAGTTGGTGATGCTGTGTCAGCCTAAATGTATGCTCCCCACATGCTTAACGCTCAGAATTAAGAAGCTTCTCATGGGATCCACAACACCCATTTTACCAAGCAAGGAGATATTTAAAATGTTCCAAAGAGGAAACTAGGAGGAAGGTACTGCCAGAAACTGTGACACTGATTTTCAAATGTGGGCACTGTCTTGAGGACAGTCTAATACATGAAACAGGCTCAGGACCACCAACACAACAGGTGGACAGACTTCTGCCTCCCAGGCACAAGGGCAGTCTGGGATTGAAGGCCAAAAATTGCCTCATTCATGCAGGTCCTAAGCATATAATAGCATATACTCTTTTTTCTTGTCCCTCTGCAGAATGGCTTCCATCCTTAACTTTTTTTTTTATGTGAGAAGGAAGGAGGTCCTTTCTTTCCACCATAGAAACATGTCTATACCAGTAGCAAATTAGATAGCACAAGTTTAGGTTTAGATTCTTTTCAGAGCCAGGGTAAATAAGAATTTTTATCACCTGCTTTCTGACAAAGCCTTTGCAAACTAATACAAAACCAATATCCGCTCCCCCTGCTTCCTCTCTCTTTCTCCTTCCTCTGAGGGAATGGAGGGCTATCAGTGCTATTTAGATGTTATTTGAGCATGACAAAAAAGCTAGGCTCTTCAAGAGACTGTGGTGGGAGTCTCTTGGGAGGTCTGGAAACAGGTATATGGGGTACAAGTTCAGTGCACCTAGAATGGTGATATTTATAGGTATATGCAATAGTAAAACTCTAGTTAAATGAGCTTGCTCTGGAAAATTAGGAGACTATCATCTTTTAATTGCCTTAACAAGACTGAGCAGGGTTTTCTTGGATCATGCTGTTGGAATTAGGTGATTTATCTCTAAGTTGCACTCAATGTGACAATGGTTATTTTGCATCTCACCCTTAAAGTTCTGCTGTAGTAGGTAGAAGACCTGTACTTGAGAGAACTCAAAGCTGATGAGTTCTGAATCTTATTCTAACAAGGAACAAAAGCCCTTTGCAAGTTACTGTGACCTTATTTTCCGTGTTAGGACTTAAACCATAGACAGAATGTGTCGGAACATACGTGTTTGTAGGGAGTTTAGAAGCAATAATGAAAAGACTTAAAGATCATACTGAAACAATGTCATTAGTACTTGTGGGTTTTAATTATTTTTCTTTTTTTTTTACTATTAAAAACCTTAAAATGGAGGTACAATTCTCTGGAAAGTATATTTAAGTCTATTCATGATATGTGTAATTCTCTTTGTTTCCTTCCAGAGATATATAGTGCTCACTCTCCCAGCACTCCATAGACCATGAGTACCAACCCTTTCAAAGAGCTCCCTGTAGCCTTCCTCAGTTTTTCTAGATTCTCTTAGCCAGAGGCACATTTTTTTTCTGCATTCCTGTTGTTTTTATGGCAGATATATTCAGCTATATTTCTCATTTTCTTTTACATAGAGCTACACTTGAGACCCTAAGGGCTTACAAGAAAAATGCAAAAATAGCACAAGAAGGAAGCTTCCAGAGAGTCTTTCTTTGGTGTGGGTAGAAACAGCAAGATTTTCAGCTCATTCTTCTACTGTTTCAAAGTCTTTATTTTTTGAGAAGTGTTTTAAAGACAGAATCTGGATTTTCAAACTACTTTTCATTCCTGTCTTTGAACAAATTCTGTCCATCAGAGGATTCAAGTATAAACAGTGGACACTACTTGGGAAGGGGGAAAAAACCATAAAACTTCCTTTGTATTTTTTATGTAATTAATGCTTGTTCCACTGCCTACTGCTGGAGCAGGGAACTAGACCCACAGCCCAGCTTTTCTTGTGGTCTCATCACCTCCCTGTTATTTGCAGGCTCTGCTGTGACTGCCTTCATTCCTTCTCAGCTCCTCTCCAGCTTCCCTGCTCTCCTATGGCCAGGGTTCCCCTTTCACACCTCTCCACCAGATTCATCTCCACTGATTCATCTGTCATCTTTTTAACCAAACTCTCCAAAAAAATCTAACTTCAGACTTTGTCTCCCTGGGTCTCCTGTGCTGAAGAGAGCTCCTGTGCTCTCTTATCTGTGCTGAACACCTTCCCAGTACACTTCCCAGCTTACAAAGACCTTTCAGGTTTGAATTAATCCTTTCCTCTGTCTGGATTTTCACCGCACACTCTCCTCACACTCAGTGTACCTTGGGAAGGTTTTCTATTCTGCCTTGATTTAGTCCTGAGGGACGCAATGTTTAGAGAGGAAAAAGGAGACGTGTAAGGAAGCATCACTGATCTAAGTTACATTTTAAAGCATGGATCAGAGCATTTAATGAGGACAAATCAAGAGAGACAGAAAGAGCAACAACCACCAGTCAAATAGACTGAAAAAGCTAAGGAAAGTATTTTGTAAAGGCACACATATCTGCCTTTCTCCTTAAGCCCTTCATTCTACATAGAACAGATGGCCCGATCTCAAAAATAAACATAAAAAATAAAGAGAACTGCAAGAGCTGTGAAGACAAATCCCCTCCTATACAAATGTAAAAGAGCTGGAGGTCAGAGAGGGTGAGGCGGGAGGAGCAGAGGGGGTCAGCACAGGCAGTGAAGTGACAAATGAGGTGGCGTTTGCTGGATGCCAAAATGATTCCCCTGTTTGCCAGGGATCGGGAGGCAAATGTGCCCAAAACAGATGTTTCCTAGAGACAGAAAATGAAACATTAATGAAAGCATTGGAAATACCTGAACATCAGAAAAACAAGTGTGTCTTAGGGAAAGAAAGCTGAGCAGAAAATGCTCCTGTGCTGAATTTCCTTCAACTCAAACTCTGATAGAGACTGTGATAGTGGCATGACTTCTATTGCAGAGAACACAGAGGTAGCATGGAAGGGCTATAGAGCATTAATATAGAATGCTCTATATTAAACATAGGGAAAACCAAGCCATTTTTCATTCTTATAATAGTACTACAGCTGCTACTATTGCTACTAAAATAACACTAAAACAGGTCTATCCCAGTCTGATGACCACCAGATGAATTTGAAAGGAGCCATTTTTAAACCAGACCAGTCTCCTGCATATACAAAGTAATAAAACCACTCAATAACAAAAGATGTGGGAAAACTTCACTTGTTATCTGCTGCCCAGAAAAATGCAAATGTGATCACTGCCCTGAATTCAAGCCTAGAAAACTGCTAGAATGCCCAAAAAGAAGTGGGACTTTGCCTCATAACTGAAAGCTTAAGTCCTTCCTCCAAGTAATGAGTCTGGCAGTATTAGTGTAATATGCTTCATACCCTTTGAAAAATAAACATTTCTGGTTTAGATACAATCTAAATGAGCTTGGAAATTAAAATAATTCTTCTCTGGCTTCAAATTAAATGGATTGGCCATGTCTGAACATTACTGCTGCTTAATTTAAGATGGCATAGCAGCCTGGTGTTTTAATTTTTAATGTGGGAAGCTGCGATTATGAATAAGACCTTTCATCTCAGGGACACCAGTTTCAACTTTTTGAAAACTAGTAAAAGTCTATTTAAATGGTGTCTTGCACACTGCTCAGGCTGGGTAGCCTGAGAACATGTAAATTTATCTTACTTATGATAAATGGACTCATGAATAGTAATACTTCCAGTTTTTCCCCCTGCAGCTCTTCATGACAGAGTACATAATGAAGTATTTAAGATAAAGTATTTCTTGGATGCTTTGATAACACTCAGGATGGTGTGTATTTGATTGACATCCTTCAAAATATTTCTGGCCTGACATTTTCATCTCACAGCCTCTACAGGAGGTATGCATCATACAGACAACATGCAGGGAAGTTTTTGCTTCCCGGTTGCAAAAACAAAAGCTATCCTAAACAATGCTGTGGAAAATGTAGCCTGGAGATATTTCTAGCCTCATCTCTTCCAGATTTATGATAGTATAGATAAAATTGGTGCTACTTTGTCCACCAGGAACTGAAGCAGAGTGGTGGGTAAGTTCTACCTGCCTTTCTTGAGGGGTATCGTTGAAGCGTATGATAGCGTTGAGCCCAGTACGAATACAGCAACCAGGACCCCTTTCACACCAAAAGGCATCATACATTTTAGACACAGGTGTAGAAGTTAGAGCACTACCTGAGAAAATGAAGTACCTTGATCCCAAAGCCCCCCTCAGGCTGAGGGTATCTCCCAGGGGATGCTCTATATGATCAAGTTACAGGCCAAGTTGCAGTAAGGAGAAAGGCAATTCCTATTTTATCAAATGGCATTTGGATCTGATAGAAAGAGACAACCCTAGACTCATCTGCTCCTGGACAAGGGGAACTTGCTGTTAGAAGAGAGCAAGTACAGGGAGTGCCATGAAGGCAATGGGGTGCCCAAAGCCTGGCTATGCTACAGGCTGGAAGCACGGGGAAGGCTTTCTTCATGAAGAAAAAGTGAACTTGGACACATTGGGAGACTCTCAACAACAGTGACTCAGCACTGACACAAGAAGCAAATAAATTGCTTGTTCCTGTGATTCTCTGCTTGAAACAGTTGCAGAAGTGGTTGACCAACAATTCAAAAGTACATTCAGAAAACATCATTGCAGTGTATACGCTTCAGGAGAGTAGAATAGTAATCTTAGACAGGCAGAAACCAATTATTCCTTTAGTTTGTTAAGTCCTTTCCTAGCAGTTGGTCAGCAGAGGTAAGCAGGAGTTGTATCCAAATCACTGTTGCTATGAAGCGTCCTTGCACACTGAACATTGTCAGCACTTGCTGGTGAGAGGTTTACTGTTTGGGAGGCCCCTTCTAAAATGTAGTCGCCCAATTATTTAACATGCTGGAAATGCAACTGAATGGGAGTCCACAGGATGGAAAAGCTGCGATGCTAGGCTATACAACAGAAGGCAACTGGTCAGAGGATATAATTCTATCCATTTTTTTCCCCATGGCAAGTATGCCACACGTCAGAGCATAGCGAAGGGCTGCTTTAGGTCTGGAGTGAGCCCTTTGAACACCTGAGAATCATCAGGCAGCTTTGCAACTGGGAAAAGCTGACTGGTAGCTTTGAAGTATAATGTCTCCCAAGGCTGGAGAAAGCCTTTTGCAAAGAGGTTGTATTCAGGGTTATTTCAGTGAGGAAGCGATCTCCCCTTTTTCTTCTGTGCTCATATTAGACACCTGCATGTAAAACATTAAACCTGTGGCTCCACTTTAAAGTAACTGCAAAGTTGCTAAGGATTTTAGACAGTCTCTTTCAGCAGTCTCAGTAAGAGGAGCATACAAAGCTCAGCTAAAGCTGAACTGCCATAAAACATGCAATAAAGACTTCTCTTTCTGTAATGTGCAGGGAGTAGCGATGAGATACTAGTCCAAGGGACTCTCCATCAAGTTAGGGCTGTGCTGAGAAACAAAATTGCTGCTGCCAGTTATTTGCAGTTAAACCAAAAGTACAGCAGGGGGAAATATCAAACGCTTTTACAGTGCCCTAATGACCACGATTCAAGAGCATTATTTACGTTTGGCAAAAAACCACAGAGTGAATCTAGCAAGGTAAAGCACAGCCGCTGCCACCGGCCACCGCAGGTTTTCACCAGCCAACCTGCCTGTCTCTGGGGAGGCCCAAAGCAAAGCTCAGTGGGTGATGGTTTTCAAGCCCGTGAAGCTCTGTACTGCACTGGTGCCTCCACATCTCAGCTCGACCAGCACTCAGCAGCTGCCTGCTGGTCCTCTCCTCTCTCCTTCCCAAGTGGCACTGCTTTGCCCCTGCCCGGCCAGGTGAAGAGTGTAGGGAAGGGAAGCTATGGTTAAACTCACCTTCAACTCTTGCCCGACATAGAGAACGGGCTCCTTTGCAGACACCACAATGGAAATATTTCCACACATAAAACTGAAGAAAGCATGGATCAAAACCTCTTCTAATGTCTCTAAGATCAATAATCTCGCAGTCCTGTGCACTGCAAGATTGTACTATTTAGTAGGAAGTCTTATAAGATTCTAAAATGAGTTAAAAATGCTATTTCACCATCAAGATACAGAAAGTTGCCCCTCTTTCAGTGACTGGCTTGTTATAACCTCACATATTTTAGTTTCCAGTAGTTGCAAATGCTCCAGAAGAAAACAGAAGATGCATGTAAAAAACTAGCTCAAAAAATAGCATTATTTTTTTTAATTTCTACAATCAGAAACTGACTAAATTGTTACATATTGCTTCTAGCAGCTAAACAATCTCATAATGGCTGGAGAACTATTGAAATGTGCTTTGATTGCAGAACTAGTATATTATTTAATTAAAAAAACTGTAGAATTATCAGGATTTCTTCTCAAAAAAGTTTGGAAACTGCTGATACATTTAGAAGTATCTATTCTATCATTTTTCCAGGTTCTTTTCCTTTCTAATATGAATGAAGAATACTTTTGACTTTCTAAATTGCAAATTTTTATGTTTATAGATCATGTTGATTTGAACACCAATAATTTAGACAGAATTCCTTTAACGTCTGCAGTAATTTTATTTATGAGTTGCATTTACAGAGTACAGGGGAAACGTAGACAGCAATTTTCTCTTAATTTTTGTATCCTAAAATGTGGTGTAAGAATTATAAGAATCCACCGGGCTTGGATAGGGGATAAGAATCCCTTCAGGCTTGGTATTTCAGATTGCCTTTCTGATAATGTTTTATCTATAATGTAGGGTTTAATTATTATGCTTAATGAGATATTCAAAAGATTCTCACTTTTATGGAGCTACTAAAACTGTAGCTACAGTTAATCAATAGTACAATAGTTAACCAGACTCTATGTCTGGGTCAGATTTCTCTTACATAAATGTAGTCCTGCAAAAATCTATACATGAACTCTGACTAGTGACCTGGACTGTCTTCACAGCTACTCAGAGGAGAGAAGGTGGATAATCTGCCTTCAGGTAGTCTTGAAGGTGGGTAGTGCCTTACAGGGGTTCATCTTCTTGGCAAGGCAGGGAGCAGAGCTCCCTGGTTTAGCTCTGGTGGCTCACTTATAGGTAGCTGAAGTTAGATAAGAAGGATTGATACCCCCATCTCTTGAGATCAGTGCAGCCATTTTTGTAGGATACAGGGTATTCCTTTATTTGCGTCACTTCTAGTCGTGTTAAGACTTAGGAGAATTATACAAAGCTAAATCTTTGGAAAAGAGCATCAGTCACATGCCACAAATGAAAGGATACAATTCTGATTTATGTTTCTTACATTTTCTTGCACTGTGTCTGTCTTCCCTGTTGAGACCAAGCTGAGTGGTGCTGTTGACACACCTGAGGGATGGGACGCCATCCGGAGGGACCTGGACGAGCACAAGAAGCGGGCCCATGAGAACCTCATGATGTTCAACAAGGCCAAGTGCAAGGTCTTGCACCTGCAACCCCTGGTCTTGGGGCAACCCCCGGTATATAGGCTGGGGGATGAAGGGATTGAGAGAAGCCCTGCCAAGAAGGACTTAGGGTACCGGTGGATGAAATGTTGGACATGAGCTGACAATGTGCATTTGCAGCCCAGAAAGCCAACACTATCCTGGGCTGCATCAAAAGAAACATAGCCAGAAGATCAAGGGATATGCTATTGCCCCTCTACTCTGCTCTGGTGAGACTTCCACCTGGAGTACTGTGCTGAGTTCTAGAGCCCTCAGAACAGGACATGGACCTGTTGGACAGGGTCCAGAGAAGGGCCACAAAAACAGTCAGAGGGCTGGAGCAGCTCTCCTGTGACATCCCAAAGAAGGAGTTAGGACTGAAAAACTTGCCCTAGTTTTTTTGTTGTTGTATATAGAAAGTTACTTTAATCATAGAGCTTTCGTAAGTATTTCAAATGGTTATTTCAAATACATGTTTCAGAGAAACATTCTGAATGCAGGATCCCATGAGGCCTGTAGCAGTAAGGCTGTTAAGTATCTGTATATAATATGTGAAAAGATCAAAGAGTAAGATGAAAAGAGTAAAAATATGGCCATGTTTGATGCTCATGCAGTCTGCCAAATATTACAAATTGAAAATGAGAATTGATCTGAAATATAATGTTTGGGAGTTTTTCCTACACATTAGAAAGAGTCTACGTTTTAATGAATTAGATATAAAGTTTTATGGTGTTTCATGTTCATTACTAATTTTCCTTTCCTTTCAAGACACTTAGGACATGTTCTTCATTTCTAAGTAATAAAAAATTTCAGGTAACATTTTTGACTTCAAACAACCACCTACTATTCCAGCTGCAGACTTATCATTCAGTTCCTAAATTCTGTTCTGTAGCAGAATCATTTTGTCTTATCTTTAAATACAGCTCTATTCGGAGGATATAGCCTGGAAAAATTATGCCTTATTTGTGAAACTGTTGTTATAATCTAATCAATTAAGATCTTAATGTGTAGGATTTTTAGCTAGTTTTGACAGAGAAAAAAACCCACACCATTTAGAATTCAGATTGTGTTTTTGGTAACTGTAGCATCAACTGTGAAATTAAAATCAGGTTTTTTTTTTTTTAATAATTCAGGGTTTGGGTTTTTTTATGAATGAAATAAATTGCAGTCCTAAAAAAGTCAAAGCATGTAATCAGAACTTGTAAAATATTCCATTCTGTTTTATGATTTCTCAATTCCAATCAAACAAACAGAGCCAGAAAGAACTGGAGGCTTGATTGACTGTTTAAAGGAAAAGCTGTCAGTTTGATTACAGGCAAGTGAACAGACACATTACTAAATGTAAACTGCATTTAATTTTATTATGCAAGCAGCTTTAATAACAAGTCACAAAT
The DNA here is from genome assembly GCA_004320125.1 of Scolopax mira. NCBI lineage: Eukaryota > Metazoa > Chordata > Aves > Charadriiformes > Scolopacidae > Scolopax > Scolopax mira. The sequence goes on from BJBW01014728.1 coordinate 27,057, forward strand.
ATGTTATGCAAACTGAAATACTGTGTGTGACTGCATATATATTTCTGACATTAAGTGGGGGCTGAGGGTCATAAGTATTGAAGTTTTTCATAAATTGAAGTTTTTCTAAATTTATTAGGAAGTAAAAGGTAATTAAAAATGAGGGACCATGACAGGAAAAAAAAACCCCACACTACATTATTATTTCAAACAAAAATGGTAGAGACTTCAAGTAGGTTGATAACAGCAGATTCTTGCAGTGCTGTGAAGAAAATACCCTACAGTGTTTCTATTCAAGTATTTGCAGCATTTCTACCTTTTTGCTCTGGTTTCATTTCCCATGAAAATTCAAAATGACTCATTAAGTGCAGTGGAGGTTTGACACTAAGCTTGTGCAGTTTACTTGGGGGCGGACTCACAGAAGGAAGAAATCCAAATCCATGTACTCTTTCTCCTCACCTTGCTGCCCAGGGGAGATGGTTCAAATCAGACTCAACTGAGGACTTCAGCTTGATGTTATGCCACCCTAGAAAATGCTGTGCAGCCCATTTGGTGTAAGTCCAAAGGTGGACTTTTCAGCAGTGGCAATAGTTTGGTGTTGCCATGTGTTGAGGGGAAGTCAGGCTTGAGCTGGGTTCTCCTACACCCAGCTCCTACACTGGGTTCTCAGTCTGCCAAGCCGGAGAGCCCATCTCTCACAGCTTATTTAGTCCTCCTGTCCCAGTCAGCAGTGCAGATAGTTACAGATCTGGAGCTGCTCCAGTACAGCACAACTGAGAGAAATGCAGAATTACAGCATCTGAAGCGTGTCAGACAAAACCCAGCAGGGGAACAGAGATGGGGGAGACAGGCAGGGTTGGCTGCTGCTCGACACTGCACAAAAGGAGCAGGAGAGCAGCATGGTTGTCATTCTGAGTGCTTGTTCACAATGCAGAGGAAGAAGAAAAAGGTGTTGGAGAGACTGTAGGTTTCACCCAGCTAGCCTGTAGTAAAACACCACAGTCCCAAAGCCGTAAAAGGTACATTCTCACAGCAATGATATTGTGTCCAACACAAGGAAATTCTTTTGCAGGCTTTGCTGTGTTGTCTTAAAAAAACTCCAACTTAATCACTGGAAGGGAAGCTGGAGATCAGTGATCACAATCTGATTACATTCCATGTGGAAAAACAGAGAATAAGGGTTAGTTTTCTCAAGCTGAGGAAAATTATGAGAAGAAGGGATTATTTTCTGCCCAGCAGTCTCATTTTTCTGGCTTCTCAGAGGATTCTTTAGAAACTAAAAGCTTTGACTAAAAAGCCATGGATGTACAGTTGAAAAGATGTCATGTTTTGCTAAAAGCTCCTTTTAGTTCAGTAGCAAAATGAAGATGAAGATGATAAGCAACAAATGTTGCAGAGGAAGGGAGGAACAGACAGCAGCAGTCAGTGTAAACCTTCTGGATGCTTTTGGAGCACAGAAAAATGAGAATGGAAGTCAAAAGGGAAGAACTCTGGAAAAATATTACTGGGTGGCAGTATGAAACGTGTTATGGAATTAAAACAACTATATTAGGACCAAAATAAATCTTAGTGATACTAAATATATCTGTCACAAGACAGAAGAGTGATAGCACAGTTAGTAATGAAGGAAAATAGTCAGGTTTTCAAGAAATATTTTTTTTTGGAAGGAAGCAGTATAGCTGAATAATTTATTAAGAGAAGATCTGCTTATTATTCAAAAAGGACGAAAAATTATGTTCTTTTTATCTGCCACCTATTTTTAGACTAGCTGTCCTTAGTAACAATCAGCATAAAAGACCTAGGTCTCTGAGTGATGTACATACCTTCATTACTGTTAACTCATAGTGTTTAACAAAATTCCCACAATAAATGTTCAGACCTGACCAGCAGCCTCTTGCGGGCAGCCGTAGATGATAGTTATTCTGACTTCAACCCCAAGCAAATATGAAAATGAATTAATAACAATCAGACCAATGAAAGTCACTTGACATAACTTGATCACAACAAGACTTGTCAAAACAAACCTGATTTCATTCTTCAGTGAGAATACTTGCTGGCTGATTGTTGTACTATATATACATAAGAGATGTAATGGATGTATTTTTGATTTGTTATCATCATCACACACACACACACATATCCCAATTGAGAAATTGGCACTATACAGTATTAATAACCTTATACTAAACTGTTTTAAGATCTCAAAGGGCAATCCATGAGAACATCTCTTAAGTGGTTTTCACCAAAATTAGTGCTAAGTGATACTCTTCATCATTTCTATTTGTGCTCTAGAAGCAAATATAAAATCATTCCTAATAGAATTTGGCTGGTTTAAGCCTACATACAGGAATGAATCTAATGATGTCAACAGCAATGAGGGCAGGGTACCAACACAGAATGCTCTCAATAGACCATAAGTTGAGTCCAAATAATTTTAACAGAGTCAAGAAAATTCCTTAACCATGGTAAATGAGAAACCGAATATTACTATAGAAGGTAACAGTTCTGGTGCCTATTTCATAAAAAGAAAGCCAAATTATTGAGGACCACAAAAATGACTGAAATTTAGATTACATTTAATCATATTATATTTAATTAAAAATTATTAAAATTTCTCACAGTGAAAAACTAAGAGAATCTATTTAGCTTGTCAAAAAGAGGATTGAGAAAATATGTGAGTTGAGAGCCTTCCTGGGAAAAGATGAAAAAGGACCCTAAACTTTAGCAAAGATCAGCACATCAAGAGTCAATGATCAAATATTGAGGCCAGCCAGAGCCAGTTGAGAAATAAGGAACAAATTTCTAACAATGACAGGCCTTGACCACTGGAGCAAGACATTAGAGGAATAAATTTGATAACCACAAATCAGTATTAAGTGGCTTTCTGGAAGCTGAGCTTCGGTTAACCAAGAGTAACTGGTCTCTAGGCAGGGATAATGGAGCCAATATCAAGCCTTTGTGTGCCCACAGTCAGACTGCTTGTTCAAAGTTTTCCCCCTAATCTTAAACACTAAAACCTGGCAAGGTAAAAGATAAGTGCCAGAAGGATAAATGCCAAAAATAAATATTAGAGGACATTTAAAGCATGTAAATTCTAGAGATGATACTGGGAATTACCCCATCTTGGGTGAATACCAGTATAATTTTGAGTCTGCAAAGCTCTTAAGCATGGTTTTGACTTTATGTGTGTATTCTCTATGTTTCATTAGAATTTAAGCACCTGTTTAAGGTTAAAGTCCAAATTCAGGATTAGCTCAATCAGATTTACCTGAATATTGACGGCTGCAAAATTTTCCTTTTGAATACTGGAGTGCACTTTCTGCCCAATTTATCATTTGACAGTGATTTTCACTATCTTTAATGAAAGAAGAACCAGATTTAATCCCATGTTTACGGCAATTTAAATCTCTCTGTAGCAAAGAAATTATTAAAACAGAGGTTTGGCAAAGCAGATAAATGAGTAAAATGGCTAGAGGTCAGAGTTGGAAAAGAGGTTTTGTGAGCATTCTTGATTCTATCATGAAAGAGCATGAAAAAACTTGAAAAATCATATTTAAATGATGCTATTTCAATATATGTCACAATATATTCAATGTGCATTGTGGCAGAGCTACAGATACCATCTGCATCAGGCACATCTGGTCATTAATAAAACCAAAATGCACCTTTTCCATCCTCCCTCCTCATTCCTTTTCTATATCTTGAAACTGATCCTTAGTGGAATATCCTAACTAATGGCAATGGAGAGCACTGGCTTATACTGGTTCTGCCTTTACCCTTTTCTTGCAGAAACACAAGGTAAGAATTTAAAGAGTTTCTCACTTTGGCCTCCAGAGGTCATCACGACCTTTATCTTGGAGTCCAGTGTTTGGCGAGCAAGGGTGGCTGGAAAATCCAGTTTCAGTGGTTTATCAGTCTTGTTATAGACTAGGATGAAAAGTTAGAACTCATATCCTAAAACATACAACATGAAGAGAAAAAAAGAGAAATAGAAAAAAGAAAAGGAGGAAGAAGAGAAGGAGGAGAAGAAGAAGGAGGAGAAGAAGAAGCAGGAGAAGGAGGGAAGAAGAGAAAAGGAAAGGGAAAGAAGAAGAGGAGGACAAGGAGTAGGAACCTAATCAATTCATTACAATCCTTTAAAGCTGTAATAAAGGGGTTTCAGTCATTTTATTTCCAAATGTATCCCCAAATGTGTGTAGGAAATGCTTTTCAGTTACCTGGCATGACACAAAGTAGTCTTTGACCATGCAGGAATCAAATTGAGATCTGAAGCAGCCAGGCAGAAAAGTCCCGATGTTTGACAGAACATTATTTCACTCATTTGGAGACAAAATGCCAGGCTGTGCAAGTTAGATAATTTATCTGCCCCAGTACTCAGTGCAGGAGAAGATGCGAGTGCACCTGTACCTGCATGTGGGAGGCCATGTTACTCCTGACACCTCCTCCCTGTCCAAGTTGACATATGGAGATGGGTCATGCTGGAGAGGCTGAGGGATGCTCCAGCCCCTCCCCTGGTGCAGGGAGGACAGATTTTGGCAACGGGTTTTAAGTAGCAGTCTGCAATCAATGGTTACCGGACTCAATAAAGTCCTTAACTGTTCTAACTGTTTGCAAAGTTAATATGCGTCTAAGGTACTGATTTGCCTCAGAGGCTGCCTCAATCTCCTTGGAAATCTGTCAGAATGTACTCAGAAAGTACATTACTTTTATTCTCAATTAAGAAATTTTAAGAAAGTATTTAACCTGGGATCTCAACATGCAATGTGAAAGCAGTTAATGAAAATGAAAATCCAGTCTGAATCTGTAGAGAAATCAGTAAAGATCTTATGTAAAAGGATCCAGTGGAATATATATTTATGGTATTGAAATCTTTGAGGGACTATACCATCTATAATGACAAAGGAAATCTGGACTGTTAAGCTACTTATAAAGGCGATATCTTTGCTTCAGAGTTCTTCACAATGTCTTTCCTAGTTTTGTTACTTAAATTCTTTCTGCGTATCCCTACTTACCATTCACAAACTGCCTCACTTTTCAACCCTACTAATAATGTCATTCCGAGGGTGTCACTAGACCATGTGTCTTCTTCATACAGGCATATTTCTCAATTTAACAAAATCAAAGGAATGCTGAAAAAAATACCTCAAATGTGATATTATAATGTATAGCAAGGTTAATTGCTGGAACTGGAGACTTGCAGAGAAGTAGAGCATCCTGAAGACAGTACTTCTATTTTTTTACAAGCTTGCTGCACTTCTAATGTCCTATGGCTTCTACTGCTTCTTAATAGCATTGTCTACAAATTTTTAACAGGTTTTGAAAAATAATGGCAATGATTTCTAGAATAACAGTATCTATTAAGGGGTTGCAGAATGTAAAATAGAGTGGTATTACCTTGAGATTATTATATATCTCTCTTTCAATATATTTGTCAGCTTCAATTTTTCTTTTCATTTCAAATGTGTGCTGTTTAATTATCAGGGAGACTGTCACAGAATGCAGAAAACTGCAGGTTTATGCTAACCAATGGATTTCTTTTGCACATGAGACCTAAAAGTCAGGCTGTTCAGATGGAATGAAATCCCAATAACCTAGAGACAACAAGGAATGTCTTATACTTCCATGATGGTGCATTTATTCTTGTCAAATCTGTGAGAACATATTAGCATATCTTCAATTTAGATGACAACTTTTCTTGCTTGCTTTTACAGACAATTTAATCTGCTCTCAAACTTGAAAAGTGTTTTAAATGGCTTGTTTTGAGGTCTTATGATCCACCTTCCAATGTTAATTTCTGTCCTTCTGGGGAAGTTGCAGTATTTCAAAACCCTGGGACTGCTTTCCATGGCACACTTTGCTGATTGCGAAAGGCAACACTCTGTGCTAAGGATATCCTAAAAATGCCATGTTAACATGAAAGTCACCCACTAAAACAACTACTGATAGGCAGTTTCTAACTTCTAAGGGTTTTCCAGACTACCCTGATTCCTTCTTTGTTTTCAAGCACCTGACAATTATTTTTACAAGGATTACAAAAAAAAAAAAAAAAAAAAAAAAAAGGCAAAAATGACTCACTTCCCAGATTTTATCTGCTGGATGGACTGACTGGAACTTTAACAATGGAGAACAGATTTTCACTCACTCTCATCACACTGACATGGAAACCCACATTTCCGAAGACATCAGGAGCCTGGCTCTTCTCATTGCCTTCCCAGTATGACTGCTAGAGAGAGGTACTGTGTGCCCTTTGGTAGGCCTACATGGCCAGTGACTGGCAGGAATACAACATAAAATAATAGCAATGGGATATACAGTAATAAGTAATAGCATGTACTAAGAATAAAAGGTGTATTTATAGCTTAATCTAGTCTTCATTAGCTCTTTAGAACTTGAAGTGGCTGAATTTGACACAGAAGAATACACACGAGAGCTTGTTGCTTTTTCCTCAATTGCAATAGCTTTAATTGTTTTAATGTTATCACCGCTATGAATCTCAACTAGCTGTCAAATTGTTGGAAAGCTAGAAAACTGACTGCTGTGAGGATGAGCTTAAAGCAATATGGAATGGAAGCAAATCTAGCATGCTCGAGAATTAAAAACAAACCGTATGGTGTGTCTGTGCCGTCTACTGTTGCAGGATCATTTTCAGTGATTAACACACTTGGTTAATTGCCAAGAAGAACTCTGTGCCTATGTACTGCAGTTAACACTCCTTACTCCTATGAAATTGGAAATTGCCATGACAGATATTATTCTTCTCAACCAAAACACACATTCCAAATCACAAACTTTAAAGTGACCTCAAATTTTGGATAGCTCCTTTTCTTTGACCATAATCTGAGTCAAATGAGCAACTTGTAACAAGTTAAAGAGGCTTCATGTTCAGAATACTGGCTCTTTTGACTCTCAGGCAGAGAAGAATCTTCACGCTTACAAGAATTTAATTTATCATCATTTGATAAATGATAAAAGACTTAGATCTTGGATGGTGGCTTAGACTCATCTTCCAAATGAATGCCTATGTTTCATATTTATGTCACAACAATAATATAGAGAATATCATGATAATTTAATTACAGTTTTCTTCTTTCTCTTCAAATAAACTGGACAATCTGATGACTGACCTTATTTTTTATGTTATTTTTCAGTAGAACTGCACAATTAAAATTACCAGATGATGATAAACACATTCTACCTTTTGAAAGCTGCCAATCATAGGGTCTCTAAGAGAAACATTTTATAAATATGTCACTTACTCACTGGAATTAATGGGAAGAGGCATAAAATGATACCGTAGTATCCGCTACTTAAAACATTCTTTCCTTTTTTGTCAAAGATTGTTGCCTGAGACAGGAGTGGCGACCTGGTTCAGGAACGGCACGGCGACCAACCCCGGGTCGTCCAGTCCATCAGCTCGCAGACACCAACGTGGTGGACGGCAAATGGCGTTTATTGTTTACTGATACAACCTTTTATGTTTTAGATTT
>BJBW01014729.1:0-12509 GCA_004320125.1 Scolopax mira
ACTGGAAAGAGTCCAGCTCCATCCTCCTTCAACCCACCCATTAGAGACTTGAAAGCATTAATAAGGTCTCCCCTCAGCCTTCTCTTCTCCCAAGTAAAGAGTCCCAGCTCTCTCAGCCTTTCCTCATCAAGGAGATGCTCCAATCCCTCCATCATCTCTGTTGCTCTTCTCTGGACTCTCTCCAGCAGTTCCTTGTCCCTCTTGAACTGAGGAGCCCAGAACTGGACGCAATATATTCCAGTTGTGGCCTCCCCAGTGCAGAGCAGAGGGGGAGAATGACCTCCCTCCACCTCCTGGCCACACTCTTCCCTACACAGCCCAGGTTCCCACTGGCCCTCTTGGCCACAAGGGCACATTGCTGGCTCATGGAGAGTTTACTGTCCACCAGGACCCTCAGATCCTTCTCCTCAGAACTGCATTCCATCAGGTCCATCCCTAACCTGTACTGGTGCCTGACACTCTTCCTCCCCAGGTCCAGGACTGTACACTTGCTCTTGCTGAACTTCATTAGGCTCCTCTCTGCCCAGCTCTCCAGCCTGTCCAGGTCTTGAACAAAAGCAACAGCACGCCCTTAGATCTGAGGTGCTTAATGAGAACCACCAGGACCTTCTGTATCAGTCCTCTGCCTACAACTCCCATCGATCTGCTGCTGCCTCCGCTCTTTAATCAGACACCCTGTAAGAGTAGAAAGGTACATTTACAGCCACACTCTTTCTCCTCCCAGCCAATCAATGGTTATTAAGTGCATCTTTCAGGTGGGTAGACAAGGAAAGAGACAGAGATTCACATTGCTCATCAACCTGAAGAAACTTCATTTTCTATTAGGTCTGATAAACAAGCTGGAAAAAAAAAAAATCAGCTTATACCTGACGGGCATAACCAAGGAGCTCCATCTGCATACGATACGCAGTGGTAGGTTCAGAAATGCTGATTCCAGGGAGAAGCAGTGCTTCATGGCTGCTGTGCATCTCTTCCCTGCTGTCCTTCCACCCAGAGACACCCTGAAGACCGGGGATACCATGTGCTTGCACGGGGGGCACGGGGAACACTGCCTTGCACAGAAATCTTGGAGACAGAGCAGGGCTGGCAGCCTCCCCAGGGGTTTTTCATTTTCCCCTTGGTGGTCAAAACACCTGGGAGGCTGATTGAAGGCTCTGGAAAAGGCATTCCAGGTCCAAAAGCCAGCCATGAGCCAAAAAAGCCTCCTAGCCTTATCCAGCTGACCACACTGGACATCCAGAGCTTTTCATCCTGCCCAGGAGACAACGGAGCTGATGGAAGGCTGGATGTTGGATGGCTTCTCTCAGAGCCCAGGGCTTCATCCTGGGAGTGGGCACCTAACAGAGAAGGGTCAGGCTACTTCAGGAAACACCTGGGGTGGCTACAGGACCATCGAGCAGTTGGCCAGTCAAGGAAGGGAATGTGCCCAGCCCTTTCCTTACCCTGGAGGAGGTGAGATGGGATTTAAATCCAGGCAGCAAGCTCCAGTGCCAGGCCAAGTCCAACCAGAAGGCAAGTAAGTAGGCAAGCGCGAAAACAAGATCAGAGACTCCCAGTTTAAAGCTGCCACCAGATAAATCAAGGGGCTGAGTCCCTGAAGAAAAAAACCCAAACATCTTCCTTTCACGTCCGTATGGGGGCTCCCAGAGAACGAGGGGTGCCTCGATTCACTGCACCCATCCAGAGGAGCACGAAACAAAAACGAGCGTCTTCTTAATAGGAAATTGCAAATGCTCCATTACACGCCCAGTTATTCATGTATTTCTACTGCCTTTTGACTGGCAGGCAAGCCTTCAGCTCTGAAAAGAAAATTTTCAGAACTATCAACAATGTCCCTTAATCACTACAGGAATAAACCATGCATTATAGCAGGGGAAGTTCGGTATGACCAAAAAATGAGATTTTTATAAAAGCCAGTGAATCATTCGCGCCTTCCTGTATCTCCCCTGTGACACGGAGGAGAGTTCCAGTAGGATAATGGGAATTGCAAAGAATTTCTGGGATTTGGTGGAGGAAGAGGAGATGCTTCACACCACTGTTGTCAAAATAAAAAAATACAACAATAAACACACCGTGGTCAGCATTTCCCTTACCACAGATCCTCTGGGGGGGAAAATGGGAGTCCCCACCTCAAAACTCTGCCATAACAAGGCAGGAGACATGGATGGTTAATTCTGGGGGGGCTAAGTAGGGCAGCAAGGATGACTGTAAAATCCACATCTGTGACCAGCAACTTCTAGCCCTCACCTCTCCCAACACTGTATATAATTACCAAATTCTGGGTTTGCAATTCAGTTATGAGTACCGAAAAAAACCACCAACCTCCAAAAAACCCCAAAAAGACACTAAACACTGTTAGAAAATTCATCATTTATACTAGCTTCAGTTAGCTGTAATGAAGATGCAAGACCTTTCAGTTCAATTCAATCAGACTCATTCACAAGCCACCTTATGATCCATTAGTTCAATCCCTCCAAATTTGATTGCAGCATGTTTTGATTCAAATCAATTGTTTTCAGCTCTTCTCCATTGATTTCCACGGACTCGCTTTATTCTACCCAGGCTTTGGTTAAATTTGGGGATTTTGAACCAGGACGGCGTGTCACCGTGAGCATCCCAGAGGAGGCATCTCAGGCCTGAGCCAGCTCACCTGGGACAGGGACAGAGAAGCACGTGGGGCCCAGAAGAACCAAGATGACAACTTCAGCTTCAAGGTTTCTTTCAGACCACCTTCACCACCCCACATCTCCACGGCCGTGGCTTCAGGGGCAGTTCTGCAGAACTGCAGGCAGGGAGAGAGGAAAGCCTTGGCCCGAAACAATTTGGGATCTCACCAGGCATGATGAAGAGGGGAAGGGGGAAGAGGGACACACACACAGAGGAGGCTTCAGTTATTTATATACTGGAGACAGTCTGTTCACAAAGTGACAGAACAAGAGATAATGGGTTTAAACTGGAGAAGAGCAGGTTTAGATTAGACATTAGGAAGAAGTTCTTTCCAATGAGGGTGGTGGAGCACTGGAACTACAGCAGGTTGCCCAGGGAGGTGGTTGAGGCCCCTTCCCTGGAGACATTCAAGGGGAAGCTCAACGAGGCCCTGGGCAACCTGGTCTAGTTGGAGGTGTCCCTGTGACTGCAGGGGGGGTCGGACTAGATGGACTTTGAAGGTCCCTTCTGGCCCAGATGATTCTATGATTTATTTTGAGTCACAAAGTCTGTGGGAGGAATAAGCAGAACTAAAGCAGAACTCTCCTCAGTCCCTGTCTACTGCTAAGCCTGGAAATTAGCTGATCATTGGTCTAAAAGCTATAAAGAAAATAAGGAGCATCTTTAAGGAGAGGTCAGGACTGGGGACAGCCACTGCTGCGAAGCCAGAAGAAAATGGAAGAAAACTCTAAAAGCTGGGGAGTTTGTCTCCTGGTACACCAGGGCACATCTGGATGGACACGCAACACGTGGACTCCTGGCTTATACAGGAAAAGGACCTGTATCTCCCCAAAGATGTCCCCAAAGAAGACCTCTCAAAGGAGACTGGTTCTCTCCTCTCCCGCTGACATCTAATCGACAGGGCCTATTTCCTTCTGAAAACCTCTGGAGTTGGCTTAACTCATGCAGAACTGACATCTATCCTAGGAGGCTGAGGCTGAGGCAGCACCATTCTCTTTGTCACAAAATCAGGTCAGTGAAACAAACCCAAAGAGAATCTTTCCGAGTCGGTGGAGGGGGTTGCTGTCAAAAACCCCAGCACGGTGTTTTCACAGGGAAACCGGTCTGAAATGGAAGGACGGCTCGGAAGGAAGTTTGATGCAAATCCCAAAAGCAAAACCATCTTGCCACCTGCCTCTGTGAAAGATGAAACGTTGACAAGGAAGACCTTTGGAATGTCAATGACTTTCCTTCTGCAGTGTAGACGAAGATCCCTGAGCCACCAAGCGGTGGGAAGGCCGTTGTACCTTGGAAGGGTATGTCCAGTTTAAAGCCCGGTTGCCACGTTGGGATTCTCTCTGGAAGAGAGGGGGGTTTAGGACCATCTCAGAGAACAGGCTGTGGAATGGTCTGTTCTGCTCACGGGGAGCTGGGCTTCTGAGAGACGACGCGCTACGTGTGTGGCTGGAGGAAAATGAAGAGAGAGGAGGAGAACCCGAGCAGCGTGTTGCTTCGTGGAGTGAGAATGAACGGGACAGCGCTCCCGCTAACGCGTCGGGGTGACACTTAGCAGTGTGAACAACCCTGTTGAAGCTAAAAATGGAATAAATTCACAGCTACGCCTGCAAAGACCGACTCGGATGCTCGAGGCAAAACCCTCAGCGCTCCCGTGCTGCTGCTGCCTCCAGCCATGTGGGTCCAATCCCCCCAAAATCCCCCCAAAGCCACAGAGAAACGGAGCCCTTTGTGGGTGGGCATCGAGAACATCTGGGCACCTGCTTTTCCTTTCTCAGTGCTGCGTTCTCCCTCTGCCCTTGTAAGAAGACATCAGGCCTAACAGTATGGAGTTACAGGATTGCATCTGCACTAAATTAAGCCTGGGAGCATGTGGTAATGGGGCTGATTCCTAAATAGCTCATTTGCTTCAGCTTCAGGTTTGCCCTTCAATCTCACAAGTGTTTACCAAAACCTGCAGTGAAGCAGCTCCTTACGGAGTTGCCCGGAATAAAAAAAACTAAATAAAAGAAATCCCTGTGGTTGCAGGGAACTCCCCACCTGCAGCCAGGTCATGGCTCCTGCCATCTCACACGACATGAAAAGTAGTTATTTGTTCAGTATGCAATTACAGCACCTAATTACACACACCCCCGTATGTAGATTTTTCATGCTGGCATTTTAAAAAAAATGTCTCTTTTGAGAAGAAGAGAAGATGAATACATAACTGCTGAAATGTAAGGTTTACTCTTGTTCTTTGAGCACAAATTTTTGCTCCACTCTGTATTTTTTTAAATTCTTTCAGCCAGAGAGTTGGAAACTGTGCTGTCCCCTGCCTGTAGTGGCACTAGGAAGTGTAAGCATGGAACAAAGCCTACAAATGGGGAAAGGGGAGGATCAGCATATAAATCACCACCGTGGCAGACAGCAAAAGGGAAAGTGAATTGCCAAAAATCAAGCTGAGTTAGCACGTGTTGGCTTGTCCCTCTCCCTGACCCCATCCCTGTCCCCGTTCCCACACACCACCTTCCAGGATGGTGCCCACGTGAGTCAGGGAGGCAGCAGGGAGGATGACAATGACACATCCCTCCTACTGCCCTTGATGCACGAAGCAGAGACCTACAAGCACCCGAATTACCATTACCAGCAGGTGTTCCTTCAACTTCTGAGTCCTGGAGGGAGAAAAACACCTTTAGGGATCAATCAGTAACGGGGCTTAAGGCACAGGAGGGCAATAAAATCCGAAAGGGTGGGGGAGGATTGAGGGGGTTTTACTTCCTCCTTCTCCTTCTCTCCCCTGATCTCAGGTTAATGATGGAAATTTGTCAGCACAGAAGGACACCCTGCTGCAGTTTAGCATCAAACCCTCTGATTGGGAAGGGGAGTCCTTTGCCCGGAGGAGCTCCCTCTGCTGCGGTGCATCCCAAGGCCCAGACTTTTCAGGGAATGCTGGAGCTTAAACAGGATTGATTTATGCCCCCGTAGAGCGTTCTCCATAGGCTCGGAATGCATTTATATACATACTCCCTAACAAGTGCTCCAACGCTCTACTTAGACCGGCGTCATTTAAAAATGACTTTTCAATGACCTATAACACGCCTGCCTTTGCTTTGGTACAACACGCAGCCGATAACAGATTTGTCAGCAAAATTGCCTTGCTATCAAAATAATAAAACCCAACTTGCAAGGTGACATTTAGGTGGAATTCAATTCCCTTCTTTGTGTTTTTCTTCCTTTTTGTTTTATGTATGATATCTTTTTCCCTCTGATTCTCGTTCTAAGGTCAGCAAAGCGGAGGAAGTAAGTTGTTACTAAAAGGAAAAGCTTTATTTGATTTAGAGTAGACTCTGAGCTGTTAAGGAAGATTTCTGACAGAGTGACATAGGATCCTTCATTTCTTAAGGTATAGCACAAACGTGTATCTCTTAAAGGTCCACAGTCAACATCCTTCACTCCAGCTCTTCCTCCTACTCAAAGAGGAGTCAGGTTGTGGTACATCACCTCTGAATTCCCAGAAGCTTTTTGTTGAGACTCACCACTACTTTGCTCACAACAACACAAAGCAACAATTTGCAATTAATTATAGATGCGCTCGAGTCCAGACATGAGCTCACACTGTTGGCTTGGCAAACAAAGTTAATTAATAAATAACGACGGTGATGACGATGAATAAAGATGGGAATAAACAAAGGGGTTCTCTGTTGTTGGGATGAAGTATTGATGCTTCAGGGTCTCAGTGGACTTTCCCTGCTGATCCCCTCACCCTCCCTTCCTGGGACTTCATCGCTTTCTAAATGGTAGTTCCTGGATTATATTCAGGTGTCAGATATAACCCAGACTGAAATTTCCCAGCTACAGCAGGAGAAAATACAGGCGGGTCCATATGTGCCACGGCGATGGCCAAGAAGTGTACTCAAAGGAAAGATGGGCGTTGGAACCACCAGCCACCACATTCAACCAGACACTTTGATACTATGTGGCCAGCTCCCACCTCCAAGGAAATGTCTTTAGGAAAAATGCCAGAGGATTTTGATCTATCTTCATACCAAGCTTCTGGATGCTTCCTCCACCCCATACCTCCACTCCATTGACTAATCAACGAGCAATAGGTGACAGGACATTTCAAACCCTGGCAAGTTCCAGTTTTGGAGGAAGCTCTACTTGAAACACTCGTGACTCACCCTGATGACGTTCCATCCCACATGTCCTCTTGCACCCTGCTCACCCTCCTGTTGTGCCACCATCCCCACTGAGCTGTGCTTGGGGAACGGGTGCTATTCCACCTCATCTCTGCCGCGTTTCCAGGACGGAAGCAGGTCTTGCTCTGTAAAAGACAAGGAGCAGGCAATGAGCAAAAGGTTCGCCAACCAGAAGATACCTAAAAAGAGGTCCTGAGACTCCCAGGGTGACTTATTTCAGCCCATACCACCTTAACCACCAGTAAAGAAGAATCAGAGGCTGATGCCATTTACTCCTTTCCCCCCTGCCTCTGGCCCTCTGCCTCCAAATCCTTGTTATATTTGTCCTAACAGAAGTATTGATCCAAAGAGAAATGATTGATGAGGGAAAACGCCAAGCTTAACTGAGTCTTTCTTTCCTTCAAAACAGGGCATTCAGCAAGAAACCCAATTAAGGGGTGTTTCTTAGCAGGACAAAACCTACATTAATGCTCATTTCATTTTCTCCATTCATAAAGCTAATCATAGAGGGAAGAGATGTTTCCCTGTTAAAGATTAGACCCCATTCAATGCATCTCTCGCGGAGACGATTGGTTTTAGATTCAGCTGGAAATGTGATATTTGGGGATGCAAGCCTCAGCTTGCAAAACCAATGGCATATGAAAGACCAGGCTTTATCCTGAAAATCACAGGGTTCAGGCAGTGGAAAACCCACCAGGAGAGAAGCTTGCAGCCAACTGAAATGACTGCAGTTTCCTCATTTTTAATGTTTTTCACCATCACTGCTGTTGTCAGTCATTGTTAAGTATTAAATTGCATAAAATACAAACTCTTGGAAACAAACATCAGTGCCTATCAGCCTATGTCAAAAGTCAATTTTTTTCTTTACAGCAATTTTGCCTGGAAATTACTTCTGGTGAGATGCACTCCACGGCTCAGCCCCATGCTCCCCAGCACCAGGGTCCTGCCAAAGGCAAAGGGATGAGACCAAAGGCTGTCCTCACCCCCGTGCCCCCCTCGCCCCTTGCCTTGTCCCCTAGAGGCAACAGAAGAGTGACAATGAAAGATCAAGGAATCAGGGAATTGTCAGAGTTGGAAGGGACCTCTAGANNACATCACTCAGGAGCATCCAGGTGGGGCTTGAAGATCTCCAGAGAAGGGGACTCCACACCCTCCCTGGGCAGCCTCTGCCAGAAAGACCCTCACCTGAAAGGTCTCCCTCAGAACTTTCCATGTTCCAGCTTGTGCCCATTGCCTCTTGTCCTGTCACTGGGAACCACTGGAAAGAGTCCAGCTCCATCCTCCTTCAACCCACCCTTTAGATCCTTGGAAGCATTGATAAGGTCTCCCCTCAGCCTTTTCTTCTCCAGGCTAAAGAGTCCCAGCTCTCTCAGCCTTTCCTCATCAGGGAGATGCTCCAATCCCTCCATCATCTTTGTTGCCCTCCGCTGGACTCGCTCCAGCAGTTCCCTGTCTCTCTTGAACTAGGGGGACTTTTTTGGGCTGCTTCAAGGCAAGGGTTTTGGAGTCGAGGCTGCTGAGCTCTGAGCAAAGGCATAAAGGACCCGACCCACATCCTGTGGCCTTTCAAAAGAGCAACACACAGAAATATCCCATACTCAGTGCTCTTGCAGAACTCTAGGGAAGGTGCTACAAGGCATAAAGAGCAAAATACCCACCATGCATGAAGACCTGGTCTGAACTTGACTTTAAAAGTTTGAGGACAGGTCCCATGGGAAAACTAAATGCTTAAATTAGCACCTACACTAAGAGGCATAATAAAAAAAAAATCTTAGGGAATTCATATTGTTAAAAAAGTCTTCTAAGTGCATTCCTCACAAACAGTTTGTGAATTAAAGTATTCATAGAATTATAGGATGGTTAGAGTTGGAAGGGATCTTAAAGATCATCTGGTTCCAACCCCCCTGCCCAACCAACCTCCCACCAGCCCAGGTTGCTCCAAGCCCCCTCCAACCTGCCCTTGAACCCCTCCAGGGATGGGGCAGCCACAGCTTCTCTGGGCAACCTGGGCCAGGCTCTCACCACCCCCACAGCAAAGAATTTTTTCCCAAGATCTCATCTCAGTCTCCCCTTCTTTCAGTTTAAAGCCGTTACCCCTTGTCCTGTCACTGCAGTTCCTGACAAAGAGCGTCTCCCCAACTCTCCTGTAGGTCCCCTTTAGGTACTGGACGACTGCTATTAGGTCTCCCCAAAGCCTTCTCTTCTCCAGGCTGAACAACCCCAGCTCTCTCAGCCTGTCCTCATAGGAGAGGTACTCCAGCCCTCTCAGCATTTTCGTGGCCCTCCAATGGGCCAACAGGTCCAACCAACAGGTTGACAATAACCAATGATTGATTGTTGATGGATTGCAGCTGTGCCCAAAGGGAAAGAGAAATAGTAGAGACAGAGTGTGGCCTGGTGTCTACATACTTAAAATGAATACTGCTTCCTGAACACCAATGCCCAGTGGCTCAGAGATGTGAAATCTGGATGCCTCACAGGGCACTGGGTTTCAGCTATCACTGCTGATGGTTTCCATCACACCTCGCTGAGCCCAGGACCGTTCCTCTCCTCACCTCGCCTTTCCCATCACACCTCTTTCTGCTCTATAGGTGACTAGACTTGGAAAGCCTGGACCAAACTTTGACAAAGTCGGAGGTGGAGTTTTTCCAACGTGGAAGAAAAGGCGTTCACTTTGACATATAGCATCACCATGCGGGACTGACCCTTATTTAAGCTCCAGAAAATGCAGTCTTAAACACGGTGAGGTTTGAAACCCCCGGGTGCTCTAGGTAACACTGCACACGTTTGTGCTGACAGCACCTGAAGTGACTACTGAAAACCCCCTGAAATACTCCAAAAGAGCCATAGGACACAAGCAGAGAGTCACTGTTTGGATGTCACCTCAGGAGACCTCGAGGAAACCTCCCGCTTTCCTCGCATCCTACAGTAAACAGCACGGACTATCACAGACTTCAGAGGAACTCAAGATCTCTGCCCTTCTCTGCATCGCAGTGACTTCTCACCTCTTCTTCGATTTCTACAGCCATACGATCCCTCTTGAGGTCACATCTTGTTCCTCAACTTCAATGATGAAGACACAGAGATGCAAAGGGGTTAAATGTCTTGCTCGGGGTCACAGAGACTCTGACGGGTTGAGCTTATTGGCCTCGCAGCCCACAAAATAAAAATGGCCCAGGCAAGTAGGTTCACATTCTCCTTGTTCCACTGAGAGCTGCATCCAACTATTTAAAATGCTGAAGGTGTATGTTGAAAAAGGTATTTTCTCTTGGTTTGCCTCCGGCCTGCTCGTGGTGTGGCAAAGCACCTCGTTTCAATGCCTGGCAAACAGCACGGCTCTTGTAACTGAGGGCAAAGGAGACCTGGCCAGGCTCAGATCCCCAGTCCAGACAAAAAGACATTGTATAAGGACTCACATTATTAGCCCCATTTCACAGCTGAGAAAACTGAGGTGCCCCGGCCACCGCTGCAAAGGTTAAACTTAAACCCTGTGACCACTGCTCCGAGCTGCAGGCCCTACAAGGGATATTTTGTAAGCACCCGATAACTCTTACTTCCTCATTATGCAGACATGCAACACTTCTGATTCATTTAACACAAATACATGTTCTCTTGGCTACTGAGGCCTTCTTCACAGAAATAGTGGTCAGACACTGGAATAGGCTGCCCAGGGAGGTGGTTGAGTCACCATCCCTGGACGTGTTGAAGAGTCATTTAGATGTGGTGTTGGGGAATATGGTGTAGGGGAGAACTTTGTAGAGTAGGGATGATGGTTGGACTCAATGATCCCAAGGGTCTTTTCCAACCTGAGTGATTCTATGATTCCCATCTTCAGCATCAAACCACCACGAAGCCATATGTCCTTCCCACAGACGCTGAAGGAATCCCATGTAGTGGTCAATAATCTCCTGGCAACAGCTGCCTGCTTTCAGGGTCTTGCCTCAGTTTTAGGCAAATAACCCAACCACGCCATTTTCAAGCTGAAGAACTTGGTGGAGAGTAGGTGGGGCAGTAGGTGGGGAGTTGGCCCTTTGTGGTTGCTGAGTATTCCCAAAATATCTACAACAGAAAAAAACTGAGCAGAACTTTTTGCCTGTAGGGTTTAGGATGATAAATGGGTATATTTGACCTGGCTTCAGCTCCTTGATCTGACATTGCCTTCCATGTGACCTTGGGCAAACCATTTACTGCCTGATATTTAAAGATCCTTAAACTCAGGAAAGAATTACTAGATGTCCAAGGTGGGGAGAAGGGGGAAGAGGCTCCAAAAGCAACCTGGTCTAGTGGTCATGGCAGGGGTGGTTGGAACTAGATGATCTTTAAGGTCCCTTTCAACCTAAACCATTCTATAATTCTATGACACATTGATTTTAAAATCAACACTGAAGAGTGTTTTCAATAGCTTAAATGCTTCTTATCCTCTGGTATCCCCACCACACCTCCCTTCCCCACTTGGAAAAGCAGAAACCAAGACAGCGATCTCTCAGAATTAGCTGATATTAGTAAAATATTAATAAAATATTCCCTGAATTGCAGGAGAAGCGCAGGGCTCCCACAGTGCCCCCACACCAGGAGGTGAGAAGGGTTTGCCCAGCACCAAGGTAATATTTGCAGAAACACATTTGCACCTTCTCACCCACCCCAGGACAAGACAGTACCGTGCACACGCTTTGCCAGCAGAGGTTGTGCTGTCTCTTATGCCAAAGTCATAACTCACTGCCAATAACCTTAATTAAAAACATTAATGCTGGAAAAGTATGTCTGAAAAGTCTGCTGTTCCATTCTCCTTTCCATACAATTGCTCTGTAATTGCAATAATTTCTGTATCTCGGGGAGGATCACTCCCCAGGGCCTGCCTTCCCGTGTCTCCAAGTGCAAAACCCTTTATTATTTTACAGGCTCGCTCTGCCACCAAGGTGTTACCACTTAATTAGAAAGAAGGAGAACATATATTAGGCAGATTCCATTATGGACTGGGAACAAGGCCATGCGTACAAGCTGCTGCTGAGCTCCTCACCAAGCAGCTTTCTGCACGCTGAGGCTGACTGGGAGGGGAGGATGGACATCCACCTCACTGGCAAAGCTTTGACTCGTCAGGGAGGAGGAGATGAAGGACATTTCTGGAAAGCTAGAAAGCTGCCCAGCAGAAAAGGACCTGGAGGTGTTGGTTGGCTGAACATGAGCCAGCAGTGTGCCCAGGTGGCCAAGAAGGCCAACAGCATCCTGGGCTGTGTCAGGAACAGCGTGGGGAGTAGGACTTGGGAGGTGATCGTCCCCCTGTACTGGGCACTGGTGAGTCCTCAGCTCGCGTGCTGTGTCCAGTTTTGGGCCCCTCACTACAAGAAGGACATTGAGTTGCTGGAGCATGTCCAGAGGAGAGCCACCAAGCTGGTGAGGGGTCTGGAGAACAAGTCATACGAGGAGAGGCTGAGGGAACTGGGCATGTGAGGTGGTGAGGCACTGGAACAGGTTTCCCAGGAAAGTCGTGGCTGCCCCATCCCTGGAAGTGTTCAAGGCCAGGCTGGATGGGGCTTGGAGCAACCTGGTGTGGTGGGAGGTGTCTCTGCCCAGGGCAGGGGGGTTGGAACTCGATCTTTAAGGTCCCTTCCAACTCAAATGATTCTATGATTCTATGTTTTGTTTGGAGAAGAGGAGGCTGAGGGGAGACCT
>BJBW01014730.1:2208-28171 GCA_004320125.1 Scolopax mira
TGGGGCATCCACATTTTCTCTGGGCAGCCTGTTCCAGTGCCTCACCACCCTCACAGGAAAGAATTTCTTTCTGGTGTCTAACCTAAATCTCCCCTTTTCCAATCTAAAACCATTACCCCTTGTCTTGTCACTATGCTTCCTGACAAAGTCCCTCATCAGCTCTTCTGTAGGCCCCCTTCAGACATTGCAAGGCTGCTATAAGGTCTCCCCGGAGCCTTCTCTTCTCCAGGCTGAACAACCCCCGCTCTCTCAGCCTGTTCTCATAGGGGAGGTGCTCCATCCCTCTGATCATCCTTGTGGCCCTCTGCTGGACCCGTTCCAACAGATCCATGTCCTTCCTGTGTTGAGGACTCCAAAGTTGGACACATTACTCCAGGTGGGGTCTCACGAGTGCAGAGTAGAGGGGCAGAATCACCTTCCATGACCTGCTGGTCATGCTTCTTTTGATGCAGCCCAGGATGTGGTTGGCTTTCTGGGCTGCCAGTGCACATTGCCAGCTCATGTTTGGCTTCTCATCCACAAGCACTCCCAAGTCCTCCTCAGGGCTGCTCTCCAGCAGGATAGAGGCTTAAAATGTGGTGCATGTTATAAATACTGTATATAAGTAAAATAAAATTCATCTATCACCCCATGTTCTCAGAACATTTCATAACCATCTGCCAGATGTTTACGTATTATTATTTTCTCTCTGACCTGTTGGGAGACCTTCTCCCCCCTCACCTTTTACTTTCAAAATCCCGAAGCTCTCAAGGGGGCGAGCCTTTGCCCACCAGTGCACTCACCTGCCCTGTAGCACAAGGATCAGAAGACACTTCTCTGCGTATCAGAAAACTGCTTTTAGGCACAGGTATGTTCATACCTTGAATCCAGACTAGTAGCCACCATAATAGCCAGTCTTTTTCAGACATGTTTGTATCGCCTCTCAGTTTTAAAACATTGGTTTAGTTGTGAAAAGATCGAAATACAACATCTTTCCAACTGAGTAGCAGCAGCAACATTTAAAGATTGCCAGGGTTTTCACTCCAGTGCATGAGTTTTGTACTTCAGAGGCAGAAACTGTATATGCCATTAGTTTCAGAGAGTGCTGTTAGAAGAAACTTAACTGAAAAGTAAAATTACTGAACAGAAAATTGGTTCTGTTTAACTTCAAACCAGGACACCATCTGTTAGATACACAGAGGTCAGAGAACTGCAGATACAGTAATACCCAAAAACACAGGCTCAGGGCTGAAATCTGAAGTGGACACCAACCAACAGATTATTTCTAATGGCAAGAGCTTTGAAAGAGACTCATTCATTCATAGGGAAAGAAGGGTTGCAACAATTGCAGGGGCAACGGGCAGCCTTCAAGCCAGCAAGGCAGGCTAGAATGCATCCACCAAAAGATTTGGAAAACTACTTTAAAACATCTTTCAGCCGAGCAGGGAGCTCTGCCAAGGGAGTAAGGCAGCACAGCAGAGAGCTCCTCTTGCAATAAGTCAGGAAGCCAACCTGAATTCAACAAAAATTTGAGAAGACTGATCCATGAGGGCAAATGCTTAAATGACAAGAGTAATTCCTAAGGATGGAAATTTTATTCAATTACAAGAGCCTTCAGTCATCACTGAACAAGTTATCTTCATACACTCAGTTCAGAAAGTGAAATGTGAGGTTGTCTCTTTTATGGATCAGCCTCTCCAATGGTTACACAGCTCAAGCTTCTACCTTACCTGCCTTTACAATAAGGCAAATAAGAGTCTATTATTATTATTATTATAGAAGTGCCTATAACTACAAACTCCATGACAGATGAAAAAAGGTGCTTTCGTCCAATAAACTTTGCTTTTGGGACAAAACAGATATAGTTCCTTCTGACTGTAAGAAACAAAGCACTGTTTTAAGTAATTACAGTTCTTTTTCCTGATTGTATAAATAACCAAATTCTTTCTCCTATGACTTGGAAAAAATCACATGCACAGAATAAATAAATAAGGGTTTGGGGGTTTTTGTTTTGTTTTTTTTTTAAAGTTAGCAGCACATGTACATGTGCAGAAACAAGATCATATACAGAGATTGCCAAGTAAGTATGAATACAAGAGATCTGGCCAGTGGCTACAGTAGAGAGGAATAAAGTTTAAGATTATACAACATCCAGTTTAAGATTTTTTAATCCAGTTTATTAAATATTGCTTTTTGGGGACATGTTTACAACAAGCCCAAATAAATTGTTTAAGGATTCAAAGCAGTCATATTAAAATACAGCTTCAATATAAAGTTTGTCACAGTTTTACAGTATTCAAAAATGACAGACCTGCCTTAAAAAAAGACTATTACACCAAAACATAAGAAAAACAGAAAAACAAACAAGTTTGGCATTTTCATAATCTTTATAGTATAAAACAGAATATTAAATCTATTACCAGCAAGCTGATACTTCAATCTATTACCTAGTCTGAAGTGTCTCCCATGAAAACACACTATACAACAGCACTATACAAAAGTCGTGGTGATACTCATTTGATGAAAGTGCATCCCTGAAAGTTGGCCAGTTTATTAGAGTTAGCTCTTAATAAAAAGGTAAAATTAAAACGTCCTCTTTTAATCGAAGGCTTTGCTATTTTTTTTTTTTTTTTTTTTTTTTGCTGTTTTGTCTCACTTTCAGCCTTCTTTTAAAAGTGTCTACGGACGCCCACCAGGGGGCAGCGTAAGATTAACCATCAAATCACGAACGGCTGCAAATATTGTGCATTCACCTGGAACAGGGAAAAGAGACAGGTTAGCATCATCACCTCACAGACAGGATGTCACTCTAACAGACCCCTACGGTTTGGCTACTGCCTCCTACGGGCAGGGGGGGACCACGGACGGTGGCTGCGACTCACAAATCCCAGCCACCTCCAAGGACCTTGGGATTTGTCGCTATTTTGACTCAAGTCACTCTGGCTCTCCCAGCAGGGACCGCTCTCCTTGGTCACGAAATTGCAAAAGGCTTTTAACTTTTAATAGCTTTAGGGTGTCAGGTTGAATCTAGACTAAAATTTGATGTATGTGGCACCGCGATCCAAATTTTTCTGGATGTTATTATTTAAAAGCTCTACATCTTATATAAAAAAACACCCCCACGCTTTTCTCGAGGTCTAGGCATATGGATTAAGAGCAGAAACTAAACATTTCAAAAATCTTGCGTCTGAAACAGCTGGAAGATGTTTTCTGCCTTAAGCCTAGTTTTGGAAACATTTCTAATTCCAAGACTGGGCAAAAGTCAGAAATCTCTTTCTTTCAACCAAATTGCTCTGGCTCTACCCGTGACATCTAAACTGCAAAATAAAATACAGAGCAAGTGGACTTTTGTTTCAAACAGCTGAGGTCTAATACAGAGAGGAAAAAACAGTCAACAGCTGTCTCAAGTTCTGCATACCAGCATTTTTTTTTTTTTTTTTTTACAAAAAATATACACACATTCTGAAATAGCTTTAAAAAACAAGTTAAAACCGATAGAACCAGAAGAGTTTAATTAGAGCAACAAAAGGTGAAGCATTAACCAGCTGTGACTTTCAACTACTATTTCCTGATAAGAGAATACAGTTAATAGCCACTATCACACCCTGGTCACTGCAGGCTGAATTTTTCGTGCATATTTCAAGAAACCTCCATTAGAAGACATTGAATTTTGTTGCTAAAGGAGCAACAGTGTGAGCAATGAGATAAGAGGAAAGCCTATTGGGATGCATTAATCCTAACTGCCAAACTAGGGATTCCCAAGATTATTATGGGCAAGTCATTATCGTATCAAAGCTACAAATCTGGACTAAATACCATCCACTGGATCACTGAAAATCAAATACTGAAAAATGCTTAAGTCATGAGGTGCTTTAAGAAATATCACAAGTCCCCTGAGCTCCTCTCTAAGGGTCACTTCCAATATCTATAGGGACATGTCATTTCCTTGCCAGATTCATGTCCACTACATATTGCAGGCTACACACTTACAGCTCCTGTTTAACCCTATTATTCCAGGGTACTGATTCCATCTCAGTTCATGTAATTATTTCCCCAAAATACATTTTTTTTCCATGGAGGCACAGGTAAAGTGATTTCAGAAAGACAGTGTACTCAGAATGAGTCAATGTTTTACTATTAAATACAGCAGAATGTGTTTGCCCACAGATCTGAAAAGAAAACTCTTCCAAAAGGACTTACTTTTCAGGCACTACCATTTTATTAAGAGGAAAATTAAGCTGAATACAAAATACTTTCTCACAAAGAGAGAAAGGTAAAAAAGATACAGCCAAAACAAGGCAACACTGATTATGGGTTACAATGAAAGTGCCAGTGGTATCATACGTGCATGATGGGAAGCCCTGGTCTTTTCTGACTGAAACAGTGAAAAATTCACTTAATCAAGCAATTGCAATTAGTGCAGCAGAAGAGCTAACACAGGTAGGAAAATCCTGGGTACAGCACAATAGCACCACAAGGGAAAGGATATGCATCTGGGATCTCCCATGTACCACTCTTGTAAAATAAGTCTTCCAACTATCTACTTCCATCTGTCGGCTCTCCTACCACCTTTCACCAGCAAAGAAAAGAAGGTATCTTATTCTTTTTTTTTTTTTCAAATATAATAATGTAAGTTTTGACAATAAGAACACAGGAAATTGCATATTAAGTGTTCTCAGGGAAGATCCTACTTTATTTCCAGCACCACCACCCAGCTAAATAAATAAATAAACAAATATATCCATACAGACTCATTTTTTCTTTTAGAAGTCAGAGGAAAGACTACTAGAAATGTCCTCTGCTCAGTTACCTATGTTGTTCTTCCTGCTTGGGGCCACAAACTCTTTTTATATGTATTCATAACTTGTGTGACAAACAAAAATTGTCAATCCTGATCTATCTAATGATCATCAGAAGACATCTCACCTGGGATACTCAAGAGCAGCCTTGACAATTACTCCCTATGCGGGGATATTTTATGGAGGGTTTACCTTCAAACACAACTCAGTGCAATAACAAACAGCATAACAAGTATCTACCCTTCCCCACGCTATGGGAACTTAATGGGGAAGCACCTTCCAAAAGAAACACCTGAAGTTTAGTTAACATATCTTGAAATAAAGGTGCTACACAAACAACGGTTCTGTACCACATACAGAACTCTCCCATGCACCCTCAAGGCTATTCTCTCTCCTATTTACCGACACTATTACCATATGTTAACCAGAGAATGCATATTAATTTAATCTCATCACAATTTTCAGAAATGTATGCATATCCACACCAATTTAAGATAAACATTGCTCATGTTCTAGCAATTGAAATAAACCATCAAGCATAGTTAAAATTACTGCATAACAACAAGATGAATAATTATACATAAGAGAAATGGGACTCAACCTCTGGATTCACAGCTTCAACCTATTTTCACTGGGTTACTGGAAAAAGGCTCTGTTCTTCAGCATTTAATTACAGCAGAACTGAAAGTTATTCTTATGAGCCATCTGTGTATTAGGACCCCAAACCACTGCTTTACAGATAACATGCTGCCCAAAGAACCTGCTACTTGTTCTATGTTTCAGATATAAAAAAAATAATAAATAAAAAGCATGACAAACGAGGGAAAGCAAAGCACAACGTTGCTCACAGCACACTACCTACAGGCCAATGAACATTCAGAACAACCTACTTAGCTCAAGCACTTCACAGCACGTTTGGTGGACAGAACTGTATGCACCTTTGTTAGTGCATACACTACAAAGGAGCATACAATCACTCCAATTACTTTTCAATAATTCACAGCACGTGGACAAGTTGTGATAACTATTTTAACATCCCTTTATATTCTACTGTTAAGCTCGATAACTTCATAATTAACCATAAAAACTGACACTTAAGCATAGTATTTCTTGTGACTCCTCCTGGGCCCATTTGTTAAAAAGTAGGACACTTACTGTGCAGTAAGAGTTGGGCCAACAAGAGGTGGATTCTATCACTTTGGCAGAACAGCAAAATCCAGCCTGAATCATCAATGTAACCTGGCATAAATGTCTGCTGTGTTGCCAGTACTTGCTATTAACTTATGTATTGCCTATCGCATCAGGAGTTTGTAATCACTAAAGAAGTGTGATAGAAACCAGAAATCAGGCTTAAGAGAGATTTTTAGTTTTACACTGGAGATTTGTCACAGAAGTCTGGGTGAAGAGAATATATCTATTGGACATGTACAGTACCTGGTCGTGGTGAATTCAGTTCAGCAAACCTCTTTAGAATATTGCTAACCATCATTGGAGCAGCAACAGAAGAGTTCTGCTGCCTGGGAATGTCAGCCTGTTGTGTCGTACCCGAAGCCATATCATAAATAATTGGGACGATAATACTAACAGCTTCCTGTGGGACTGTTGTTTTCTGTGTTAGCTGGAGCTGCAAGAAAAACAAGAACGTGTGCTAAACTGAATGACCACATAGTTCAGTGCAACTTCCAATACAGTTAAATGCTGTAGACATGAAAGCATGCACTTTTACTCCAACAGTTTTCAGACATCAATTCTGTAACAGAGAAGTTATCAATCAGGTGTAGACTATTTTATTCCCAAAAGCACCCTACAGTACGCATTGCCTCTGAGACAACTCTTAGGTAGATTTGTGCTAAACATCTAATTCTCTCTACCCTTTCCCAGCACCACTAATGTGCACATTACTTCAATAATCTAGGCAGTTTGTATCTCAGAGAAGAACAAAACACACAGTAGTTGAGCATTCGAGGACGCCCACAACCCAAGGGAACTGTACTTTAGGGTACATTGTCAACCTCTCTCTAAGAACACA
Organism: Scolopax mira; assembly: GCA_004320125.1. Lineage (NCBI taxonomy): Eukaryota > Metazoa > Chordata > Aves > Charadriiformes > Scolopacidae > Scolopax > Scolopax mira. Next base: position 9,016 of record BJBW01014730.1, read on the forward strand.
AAACACAAACAGTTGCTGTGTTTTTGTAGAAGGGAGAACAAGGAATGCCATCTGAACCCATTAAAGAGCTGTACACAAATCTCGGCTTCCAAAGCAGCAGAACATTTTTAGCTATTGGTTGTCAGATATAGCGTGCTTATGTTTTGCCACTAACCAGTGATGATTTCAAAGACATGCAGCCCACAACATTTTAAAACAGATAGCTCTACTTACAAAAAACAACATTTTGGATTTCAGCACAACAGCAGGTGTTCCTGGAGGCGCAATTGGCGGTGCACTGGGAGGAATTGTTAAACAAAACTGCACATTCCATTTCAGCTGACTTGCCTGATCGGGGAACTGTTTAGAAAGAGCAGCACAGAGAAAGAACAGCAAAGGTCTCACATCAGTGACATACACAGCTATGAACTAGGGAAGCATTAGAAAGTAGGATGTGCTTCTCTAGCTACACTTGCAGATGCTGCCAGGCTTAGCACAAGACAGAATAACTCCGAAAGAACTGAGCACGTGGTAATCAAGAATACAAACAGAAAGATTCCAGACAGTTTATGCAGGGGCCCATTGTACAGTAACACCCCTGCCATTTCTCAAAATCATCAGTTTAGAAGAGAATTTTTGGGAGTTTCCAGGAGAGCTAACAGTAAACTGAAACTTCCTTTATCAACACTAAGTAACATTTATATAAACGTAAAGTAATTTAGGTGTTTCTAAAGATACCACACTTTTTTTTTAATTAAAAAAAAGTAACTGAAGTTGGGTGAACTAAATAGAATGGTTAACTTACCAGCTCAAGTTTCATGATGTGTACGCAGTCCCTGAGGATATGCGTTGGAGCCCCTAGTAATTTTGTGAAGGCTATTAGAGTGTTTGCTTTAAAAGGTGGTCCTGCAACCTAAAGAAAGACACTATTCAGTACTGCCCATTTAGATAATAGCTATAGTATTTAATGTGATAACCCGCATGCACAGCTGTTACTTTTTCTTTTATCTTTTGCACATGCCAAGCAAAGTCATCAGAACCACTTAAAGCACCAACAGAGATTAAAAGCAATGCACAAAAATATAAACGTTAATGATTTGAGTACATACTCTTGTTTCAAAGAACTTCTCCAAAACTTGTAACTCCTCTGATTTCCACTGTCCTGTATTTTCAGGTGTTACTTTCAGTTGCAAGGTCTGGTTGGTTTTGGGATTGAGAGCAACCCTGCACTTCAGTGCCTCCGTCTTAAACATAATTACACCTGGTTCATTGGAGTTTATTAACTGTAGCTGCATAAAAAAACCAAAGTATGACATTCAAACAGTCATTCATTTAATACCATGAACACACACATTCACTCCCAAGACTCTAGTGATCAATCTGCCTTCTTTCCAGAAAGAAACTTGATATTCATATACAGGTAAAAATGCCTTGAGAATGAAGCTTATGCAAGATTTGGCTTCTTTATCTGTCACTGAATCAATGCCAAAGAAGTGAAGAAGTAGATGCTGTCTGTCCCAAACCCTAAAGTAACATTCATGACTGAGTAGTTCAGTTATTCTCAATTGGTAACTAATTTCTTGGGTGCTGCTGCCAAGTTAGTGGAATCCTGTGACTGTTCTAGGTAATTCCCAACAGTTATAGTACAGCCATGATCATATCAATTATCATATTTCACCTGGCCAAACAGGTTTTCCACTTGCAGTTTGTGTGGAAAAGAAGCAGAACTAAATGGTTTCTTTAGATTTTGTCCCTTTAGATGTCAAGATTCAGAACTATAGCACAAGTCCAACAGCAAATACTTAATGTATTTCAGTTCATGCCTGATTTCAAAGACATGAAAATCAGAAGCATGTTAGAAAAGCTGTGAAGTCATACTCAGAGGTCAATATTAAAACAACCTAAACCATACCGTTTCCTGTTGTATGATCCTCTGAAGATGCCTCCTCATAATAACTGATCCAAGGAATCGCTCAAGAGGGGAGCAAAGATAGCTGCCAGCTAGTCCCGGCACAAGTCCAGGGGTAGGAGAGGGCAATAGCAGAATATTCAAGGCACTGTGGGTGAGGATTGTAGGTATGGATGCAGCCCAAGAGCGCTGAGGTAGTTTCCGAGGTGGAGGCATGCTAGTCGGCATTGCCTGGGAACCTATCGATAAGGAAAAAGCACTTGCAGTGAGGAAGGATTTTAACTGAAACATAAGGTATCTGTTCACTTTATTGTTGTCACTCTATAAGCAAGGAGTTCTCTGGACCAAAGCTTAATCTTTCTTATTAAAGGATTTGGCTGCCTAGTGATAGGCAGCAGATACACAAAGTCACAGAATTAAGAGTTTTGACCCTCCACCCATGCAAAGAGTTTCAGTAACTCTAAAAATCTTACTCCCTTTGGCTCTTTCTGCAGCATGCCAGCAGACAGCAGGTTTGTACAACAAACTTAATGAGATGTAAAAACAGCTAAATCAGTCATGCAAGAGCAGCATAACAACTCTGTGATGTGAAAAGTTAGTATTTGGGTAGGCAAATATACCCATCGTTGCTTTCATTCTGAAGAATTTTCTCTTAGTTATGGAACTCAATAGTTTAAGACTAATTTATGCAGTGCAACCTCAATCCAGGAGAGTTATCAATCCTGCTGAAGTTTATGCTGTATGATTTAATTCATTTTCCAATTTGTTACAGAAGACTTGAGCGAGGGCAGAATAAAGGCTTCATTTTCTTAGATATTTTACTGCACAAGAGCAGGCTGATATGCAAAACTAACAAAAAAACCCCAGAACTAGAAACATTAAAACATGAGTGTTTCACAGTCATAACACTGATAAAGAAACCTACTTGTTCCAGCTCGTGGGGAATGAGAGGCATCTGGGACAGGTGAATGAAGGGAAGGGTTGGCTGGTGACATTCCAGGCATTCGTGCTGCTGGTGACGGACCAGAGACCTGGGGAGATCCTGGCCAGTTCCCTGCACGCTGACTGGGTGACATCATGGTGTATGGTGAACTTGGATCTATGGTACCTACAGATGTTACAAGACTGTTATGTTTGGGTTTTTTAAAGTACAAAATTTTCTAACCTAGGAATCTGAAAAAAGGCTTAGCGACACATCTAAAGCATGAAAGTGCCTACAAGCTTTTAGACTACATTTTACAACCATTAAAAAAACAAATGAGGGGAGGGCAAAAAAAAAATGTTAAAAAAAAAATAATCAAGATTCAAGGGGTTTCTGGCTGTGTTTTTTAAAAGGTAAAATTAAATTGAAAGTTAAGGCAAATCAGTATGTTCAACATGTAACGGGGTCTAAACTAAAAAGAGCTCTTGTCTATATATTTAGACTTCTCCTGCTCCTTAGCAAATGAAAGCCTCAGCTAGACTGTTAACTTATCTATTTGGTATCTTGCAGTCATCTCTACAAGAGTCCTTGTTTTTATAGTCCACTGTAAAGACTGTCCAGAACAAGCTTCTTAAAACAGTCTGTTGCATATCTGTATCACTTTGTTCATCTTGACATTTTAAATTGGTGTGCTAAAATTACCATCTGAACCGTTCATTTATTGTGATCTATGGAATGGTTTCCAATGCACTGTGATTACAACAAACAATTATTTTGGCAGCTTTCCAAAAAAAGGCTTAATACAGGAAACAACCAAAAGGCATGCTACTTACATATAAGTATATCAAACCAGCAAGACTCTGTCAATATTTTCAAATTGCAAGTACTTGAATTTCTAACCTGTTCCAGTTATTTTTCCAGGAAGTATATGCAGTGAAAATACATTAACTAAACTTGCAAGAGCCAATGCTCATTAAAAGCTGCAGCCATTGTTCTGCTACAAGACCACATGGAATTTCCCCACATTAGTAAGCAGAAAAGAGTGACTGACAGCCAATCTTTAAAATGTTAGAAACACCTCAACGTGCCATGCAGCTACTTTTGACTACTGTTAAGAGTTACACTCACTTGTATGAAAACAGCTACTTAAGCTACAAAACACAAGTTTTTCTCAATTAACTTGTCTGCTTTGGAAGACTTAATTTCAAGATGCAAATGTGCTCTCCATGTCAGCATACATACGCCTGCCAGTAAAGAACTCACCATGTGGGCTGGCAAAGTTAGCTGTTTGTCCCATTGTGATTCCAAGAGAGGAAGGTGAAGGAGTTGGACCAAAGGATGCTGGTGAAGGTGCTCTTAGAGCTCCACTAGGTGAGCTCGCAGCATGCAGATTACCTAATCAAAAACAACATGTCACTCCACCACACATTTCCCATTTTTCTGTTATAATTTTTCCTATCAACTGCAACAGTTATCTACTTTCTACAGAGCCAGCAAACAAGACTCATGAAAATTTGTTTTTGCACTCAGAGGCTTTATTTTGTACATGCACAAGCATTAAATTTTCCAGATTGATTCACCACAAAACAGAAACTTTCCAAGATACTTGGCTTGAAGAATGGCTTTTCTCACCCTGACCAACCCTTCCCCAAATTTAAGTATTTTCAGCTGTTGCACTGTAAAAGCTGAAGCAGAAAGAAGAGCTTTAGTGATGAAAAGCTTTTCGGAAAAAGCAGGTATTTAAAAATCAACAATTTTTGATCCAAGCAAGTTTTAAGCCATAAGAATGAAAGAGTCGGAAATAATCCACAGCTTTAGCTATGATGACAGCTTCACGGAATTTTTTTTTTTTGTTTCAGCTTCAAAATGTACTTTCCAAAACATGAATAGCAGGACTCTGCTTTGCTATTCTTCCACAATATAAGGTGGAGCTAAACACTGCTTGCTCAAATCATAGAAAAAGCATGCATGCACAAAAAGCTGCGTGTGTCCTACCAGCACAGGAACTCTTACCTGGTGACTGAGTGTGCATCATAGAGGGAGATGGTGTCACTGTGTTGTGATAGGAGGTGGGGGGTGAAGTAAGAGGATACGCTCCCGATGCTCCTGCCTGTTTTGCAAATGGCTGAAATTGTCAACGCAGGACAATGAAAATTTTTTAACATTTTGTACTAAAACTAAAGTTAAGTATGTGCAGGAGAACACTAATGAGAGTTTGGTCCCCATCTGTGGAACCTTACAGGTTCATCAACATAGTTAATTGATTCTCTATATCACGTTATTCAGTACTATTTTTTTTCAGTGACTTTTTGTAGTTCCTCCTCAAGACGTAATACCTCTGGCACCTCCTTTCTTTTTATCTGCCAGCCTTTAACAACAAAGCTTCCTGACTCCCCCCCCCGCCATATTTTAATCTTAAATAGTGATTTTCCCTCCCTCAGTCCTCCCCTTCTAAGGCAACAAGTCTCATGTGACCTTCCAAAGCCAATGTTCATATGCTATGGGCTGTTTACACTGCAATGAGAAACTGCCAAATAAATTAATACGTTTTGCCCCCAGGGGAACTCCACAGCAGAGCAGTTTTATAGCCCCCCCTTTCCATTTTTACTGCTAATCCTTTTAGAACATAAGTTCTTAGAAACCTCCAGTTGTGGAAGACAATAAATGTTTCTTATTTCGCCTGAAGGGTACCTGTTGTTGTGGTTGCTGTGGTGGCTGCTGGGGTTGAAGCTGTGATATCAAAGAATCCATCATGTCTCCTCCAATAGGAGAAGGAGGGTTATCATCTTCATTTACAGATCTTCTGCGTGCATCCTGATTGCTGTCAACAAACATATTCAAGAATGTCTGTGGAAAAATCAGTTTTGTTAGAAATTCCTCCATTTAATTTTTATTATATAAATGAGCACAGTATTTGCTGAGCTTTAATACTATCTTTATCAGCTACAGCACATAAGAAACAGGCAGGTCTCTAGAATTAACTACTAGTGGCAATTTATTATATACACTATGAATAGTTTGCAAAAATCTATCAATTCATAAACAAGAGCTTCTCAGTGGATATTTAAACTTAATTCCCTTTTCTTTTTAAAAAAGGGGTCTTAACATCACCACCAAACAAGATACCTTGCTCACTGACATGAAATATCTCTAGTTAACTGAAATATCAACATTCTTCTTTTTTTTTTTCCTTAAAAATAAGGAAAAACCTACACCTGGAAAAAGATGCTCCAGAGCAACTCATCAGTATACAGAACCTACTGGTCTGTTGTATCATACCTACCATTGCCCTGTTTGGGTAAGACTGCTCAGGTCACCTCCTCCACAGCATTCTATTGTACCTGGAGGAATTTGCCAACCCTCTCTACCTTCCCGATTTCATTCTCTTACACTTTCCACTGGTATCTACAATCCTCTTCCTCTTCCCATTAGCCTTCTGCTTGGAATTTGTGAAAGAGGTAGATGTTTAGGATCAGCTAAATGCAGTACCAGAGAATCAGCATCTGGTTGCAATTATCAGAAGAAAAAAATTAGCAAACTATCCTGTTTCACAACAGGTACCACTTTCCAATATTTCAGTAGGACTAGTACTGGTACAAGTTGCCCTCAGCTAAGGTATTCTGTCAGTGTGCACTGATTCATTTGTCAGGAAAAGAAAACTCAACACTGTATTCAGAATCAAAAGCCACCAGGCTCCTGCCACACACTGATGGAAACTATTTTAAAAGATATTTTTTTGTCCAGAATTATCTAACATGGAACATTTCCTTACTGCAATGTAAGGGCACTGTCCTGTCACACAACTTAGTTTGTGAGCAGCAGTTGTTAATCCTGGAATACATCTAGCCTAGTCACAAAGCTTCAGTAAGTTTTAACAAAAGGATGCCTGAACTAGCCTCTATGTTATTACATAGATAAGAAAAAAAACCCTGACACTTGATGCTAGTTTTCTTAAAGGAAATGTTTTAATTCAAACTAATTAACAAATTTACTGATAAATCAGAAAATTCCTTCTGTACTCAGAATGTTGGAAGGACTGCAGCTCTTCACAAAAAAAAAACCCCTTTGTAAAGCTCTTCATAACCCATCCATAAGAAGCTCATTTATTTACAAAAAGCCAGAAAACACAGAAACAGTCACCTTTAATCCAGGAGCAGGATAAAAACCTTCAACTATTTTGCTGTTGTCAAAGAGACTGTATGCCCCATCCCGTATTGCTACAACGCCACGACTCCGGCAGTAGATGTCGATGCAGTACATATTCCTAAAAGCCAGCCTGATATGCGTGGGTGACTGTGGCAGAATTGAGAAGCACTGATAGGCAGTGTTGGTGCGTTGAGTCAGACCCAGCATGGGCACAGTCGGAAGCTTGTTGATGGCGTTTAATGGAGCCTGAGTGTCAAACAAAACCTGAGAGAGAACAGATATTGAATTAGGTAGCTTAGCTTTAAGTAAAGGGAAGGGAAAAGGGAGCGTAAGTGGGATACCACCTTCCCCAAGCCACCCTCTGTCAATGAGATCCATAAACAATCATAACCACGTATAATTTTGAAGAGAACTGTTTAATCAGAATTCAGCTTTTAATTATCTTGCACTTTTCTTGAGAGAAATCTTTAAAACGTTACCTGTAGCAACTGCACCACATTTGGCGTTTTATTAAACATCTCCTGGAGCTGGTGCAGAATTGTGTTGTGACAGTTGCTGCAACCTGAGTTTGGGCCAACAGTTCCCAGTGAAATGTGGAACTTCTGAAGTATGGAGTTCCACTGAATGCTGATCTGCAATGTCAAGAACATAAAATGGTCTTGGAAAGTAGAATAACTACAAGGTTATAACAAGAAATCTGGTCTGTTTCAGTTTTTCCCATTTTTCCTCAAACCTCAACAGATTCCTAACTCACTTTCCTCAAAAGTTGTTGAGGTTGGGGGAAAAGAAAGCGCTGTTACCTTTACACCCATTTAGCTAACTGGATTGTTGGCAACCACAAAACTGGGGAATTATTTTAGCAAATCAACCAGAAACAAAAAAAAAGCCTTTTCTGCCAAAGGTGAGATAGAGAAAATTAAACTCAAGAGATTCATGCTGCAGAGAACTGATTCACGAGTTGTGGATGTGGACTGGTTTTCTCAGTCATATCACACAAAAATGGGAACTGGACTGCTAACATGAAAGGAAGTGACATGCAAAATCCACAATGCCACTCTTGCTACTTATGAACTGTCCCAATAAAATGCACATAGTAATACTCTTAAAAATTCAGCTTACAGCATAAACACAAAAACCTTCCAGGAAGCAAATCTGAAGTGCATCAGCTGCTTTGCAACAGCTGCACACAAAAACATATTCTTAGTCTGTAATAAATGTGCACGTATTTCCTCCTGTACCTTGCATTTATGGCAAGGGTGTGAGCAAGTGCTCAGTTATCAAAGTAATGTAAATTCAAATACCACAGAGTAAGCTAGAGTGCTGAATAACAGCACTGCTACAAAATAATTAAAGACCACCTCATTTGAAGCATAGTACTGCATTTAAAACTTTGTTAGAGCCCTTTCTTCTAAGGCAGCAGTGACTAGTAGCAACACTTACCATAAGTTTGTCAGAAAAAGGCTGTCTCACTAGCTTTCATCAAAAAGGAGCCTACAACTGTCCTTCCCACAATTCTAAGCAGTCTCAAAAATTCTGAACATCTAGTAACCTAACAAATTAGCAATGTGGCACCCTCTATTTCTGTCTTTTCTATATTCATCAATATTAATTCCACAATAATGTAATACAAGGAAATATTTTGTAGCACAATTCTGAGAACTCTAACCAGTCTGTTTTCAAACATACATTTTAAGTACACTTAGGAGTTACTTACTGAGCTCCCCTTGGTAGTTCCATAACAAAGAATAAGTTTTCGGTAATTGTAGATACGAACTTCTGAAAAAATGTTTAAGTGGTTGGGTATGTCTTTGAAGAGAGAAGGGAAAAGAGTTAGACTGAGAAAACCATATTATCTGTAAACACATCATTTTAATGAAAAGGAGGTGATTTCTGTACCTGGTAAGGATCGTGCAAACTCCAGGACACATTCATACAGCCGAGCAATACTGTTCCAGTCATTAAGGAACATCTCAACAACTTTGCGACCTCCAACTGGTTCAGATAACTGGTTTTCATATGTCAGGTAAACATGACGGGTTGGTCCTGCAGTGTTAGGAGATAGTGAATACTGATTAAACTAGTGGTTCCTCAACCATGGTTTACAGACTAGGAGTGAACTGTAGCAAGTGACCAGGAAGCATATTTAAATAATAGAAATGCATTAACTAAGCAGTCAAAATTTTTATTTAGGTACACTGTGGTTAATTAGAAATCTTAAGAGCAGACAGTTGTCCAGTAACACCAGAACATTAGAGCTATTGGAACAGACAATGTAAACCTCAAAGAAACAAGATGTACCAGTCTTCCTAAATAAAACTTACCTTGCTCCCTGGATGAAGTGCTATTAAGTGGACAGTTTGCAAACACCAGCTCAGCCACCCATGTGCGATTATTTCTGCCTTGTAATCGGAAAGTGCAATCAAGAAGAGATCGGTCCAGAGCCTTCTGTGTTTCCTCATTTACACCTTTACAGGGAGGAATTCTATTCATGATAAAAAAAAACAAAACCCCACCTCAATTATACATAACACAGTTCCAAAACAAAAAATACCACTTTCTACAATTTCCTGAAGGACTTCCAAGTCTGGACATGAAAGAATGAACAAATCAGCAGCAAAGACAGCTGGACTGCACAGCAAGATATCCTATTCCTTTTCAAGGACTGTAATAAGCGTGTTACAAAAGCATTCTGAGTTAAGACCAATTTTTGCATGGATTCAACACCTGCAAGTTACAGACTACTAAGAGATATGTTGAATTGCCCTGATCCCCTGGTGAAGAAAGAGCATACAAATATAAACCCTTTCTACAGGTTTATACAGCCAAAAAAGATGAAAATAAGTATGTTCTTTGGCAACTTGAATTCATGAATCAGCTTGCCTTCTAGAACAAGCACACTCTAAATGTAATGATCAACTTCACAGTTATCTTAGTACCCACTAATTTATTCATATCCCAATGTGAGAACTGAACTCAGGGGACAGACTAAATAAAGTGTAAGTAAAAACATGTCAAACTTTTAAAAATCCCTTAAGACTCTATCCAGAAATTTCATGGCCTACCCTTAACTTCAGGGCACAAGTTCTCAGCACTTCTATGCTCATATGTAAAATTAAAAAGGTGCATTTTAGAGACTGCTGCTTTTATATCACTCTGCATTTCTGCAGCATAAAAGAAGTCAAGAAGGTTTTACTCAAGAAGGCATCCTTAGGTTTGGGGGCTTTTTGTTTGAAATTGATATAATCTGTTTTACTTTATAACACAAACTAAAGTTTAACTGGGAAGGCTTGAAGCAGGCTTCAAGAAGTGTGAAAAGCTGGCTGAACTGCCAGGTAGAAAACACTGTGGTCAACAGTTGCATGTCCAATTACTGGCTGTGATTCCTCAGGGTTAACACAGAGGCCAATACCATTTAACAATTTCAGTAACATATGTGATATAAAGGAATACCAAGTTTGCAGATGATGCCGAACTAAAGGGAGCACTTAACATGCTGGAGGACAGGGCCACCATTCAGAGATAACTTGTTCCTCCAGTCATGTGAGGTAACAAGAACCTCTTGAAGCTCAATGAAAAGAAATGAAAAGTTCTACACTTGGGTCTAAATAACCTCAAGCAATAGCACAGAGTGTGGACTGACCAGCTGGTTAGCAGCTCTGCAGAAGAAAATCTTGGGGGCCTGGGAGACAGACTAAACAACAATCAGCAGTGTGCCCTTGCAGCAATGACAGACCACTGCATCCTGGGCTGTATTAGCCAGGCAATCAAGTGACTACACCCCTTCTAGTCAGCATTTGAGATAGCTTGCCCAGGGAGGGCACAAAACCCCTTGGGGATTGGAAAATGTACCTGATGAGCCCTGCTTTAAGCAGAAAGTTGTATCAGATGACCTCCACAGGTTCCTTCTACTCTCAAATTACTGTATGAGTCTCAGATGTTTCCTTCACAAATTTTTTTGCTATGCAATTGTCTTTTCTGGCATTCCTTGCAACTTCCTCTGCAGTATCAGGTACTGATAATTGTCAAATAACATATGGAGCATGTAGGCCTCTGATCTGAGCCAAAATTGCAATTGCATATCCAGCAATCATCACCATATCTTCCTTAGCACTCCTTGGATTGTAAGACTGATGACTGTCAGACTGTTTTCAGAGTTCCCCAATTTAGGATAATGAAGGAAACAAATTAGATTTGGCTCTGTGTCTACTCTTATTTTCCTCTTTCTCCAGCACTGCTTCACTGAAGAGTGCACGATACACAATTGAAATAATTTTAAAAAAAGAAACAAAAAACCCAAACCCCAAAATTGCCCCTGCCCAGATATTTTTAGTGCTACTCTCCAAACAATCCTTTTTTTCTCTCAACAACAGGAGCATATCCTCTTACTTTAATAAACGTATTGCATGGCTGAAGCCATCTCCTTCCACTTGTACTCCTTGGTGAGGAATGTCCATGTTAGATAACTAGGAATAAACAAGAAAATGTTATCCCAAGCAAAAAGTCAAGAAAAACAACTGCAACTTTTTCAAGAATTTTTTCCCCCCCCCTAAGGGTGACAGATGTTTCACATCCTCAAATGCTGGAAAGCCAAAAAACAGTCTGTGCAAATCTGGTAAAAAGTTGTCTCCCACCCTCTCCCAGAAATGTGTCTTTCATCCTCTCATTTTCCTTTGTCCCCCAATTTTTCAAGCTTTTTGCAGTGCTTGGTATTAGAGAACCAGCTCTAACAAGATTAGAGCAACCCAGCGTAGAGCATCAGTCACCAAGGCTCAGCTGGTGGCAGAATTCCAAAGTGAACACATGACCACAAGTCTGCCGAGCTGTTGCATCTAAACAAGAGAATCCAGAGTAGTAGAGAGGAAGAAGGAAACAAAATATTTTTTTAATACATACCTCTATACGAAGCCCTATAAACGGCATATTCGTATCACACATGGCTACAATATGAGCTAGCACTTTATTGAAGGCACACATCTCTCCTGACCGTTTTGGCTTCTTAGGTTCTATGGAACACGGATCACCAGATAACTAGAATTAAAATAAAGACAAAGGTACTTGCATATTTGGAGTAAACATTTTCAAAAGATGTCAGACAATACTCTCGCTCATCCAAGTTTTAAATGAATCACACCTTGAGCACAAACTCTTGAAAGGAACCGGTCCATTTCAGGACTGAAACAATTCAGTTAAAGTAGTTTTATAATCACCTTCTTCCTTGAAATAGCATTTACATATCACTAAACCATGTCAGCCCGACCCCAAGAAGTAACCCTTATCAGACCCTGCAAGTCTTTAAAAGACTACACCTACATGGGACAAAGCACGTCACACAGATACCCACGCTCTGTGTATATAAGCTACTCTCACTGCCTCAGCACAGTGCTCTGCCATGGCTCTTCAGAATAGCTGAGGAGGCCTGGCATGAATTAAAAGGCAACAGCTGCAAAATAGTTTCCCAACATCTCCCTAGGGAAGCAGTCCAGGGAACGAAGTCCCAACACAATTAAGATGTCAACCATACAAACTTTTGAAACACCACCAAAGCTGGTATTGATGCTCAGAACATGTGTTTAGCTTTCACGCTCTGTAACTAGCCCAATGGTTTGTGAAGTACATACCTTGCGTTTGACACCACTTTTCATTTGTTTCCCACTTTTTGTGTCTAGTACCAACTCTTCAATGTTTGGTTTGAACTGCTGCAGTAAAAGTGCAGTAGCAGGGCTGTCATCTCCTTCAGCATAGCTCACAGAGAGAAAATGGTACTTGTACTCTAGTTCTGTGGGGTTGCCAGGAACATCAAACATCTCTACAACCTATATTTAAACAAACCAACAAATTTAGAAGACCTTCAAGCTAAGACTGTGTCTACATCAGTTCCCACCCTCTCCCCCTCAAGGAAAAGGCATTAGTCTTTTTCAGTATATTAATACTGTGGCTAAGAAAGGGATCCCAGAGAAGGAAATCTAAACTACTAAACAAAGGGAATTGAATGGTTGCTGAGAAATAAACCTTTCTCTCCCTTCTCTCCTCTCTCTAAGCCTGAGTGCTTAACAAACCCACTGAATAAAAGAAGGGAGGGAGAGGTGAGAGTCAAGGTTTACATCAATCACTTGGTTCCAAGTGTTAAGAGTTAACAGTACAACAAACTGTCTGGTATATCCATGACATAGATATCAAAGACAGAAGCATTTTTCAGTTACTTACAATGTAGTACTGTGGAAGGCGAGTGAGTTTGATAAACAATTTGTGTTTGGAAAGGCTTCCCACTGGATGGCTAGCATAATTAGCTAGTTGAAGAGTTTCACTGCTCACTGTAGGCAGATGTTTTATAGACTGTTTGCAACGCTGCTGTCCAAGCCAGAACCTTGCATTGAAATAAAGATATTAGTACCCTGAGACTGTTTTACATTATTCTAGTATACTGCTCTTTAGAGCATTACAGTAAAGAGTTAGTCATATTCTAACATCTAGTAGTGCTTACAAGTTACATACAGAAAATCACATAGAAAAATTAATGAGTTTATATTTTCTTATTACTACCTTTACATATTGTCTTCAGCTTGAGTAACAGACAGCTGTTAATTTAAGAAGAAAAGCCCTGAAATTATTCACTGAATGAATATATAAATTTTTTTTTTTTTTTTTTTTTACACACAATATGAAATTACAATATAAAAAGAAGGGACAAAATAAAAACCATGCAGATTACAGTTATTTCAGTTATTTTACAATTTGGAATCTCTGATTACTTTTTGGTATAGAAACGAAAATCTTTGCTCCCATATGCTAGTAAGCAATACAGCAAAAAAAAAAAACCTCACCAAAGCTGGACATCACTCTGAATTATATTATAAACAAACTTATTCACTTGAATAAGTCTGGACATAAAGAAGCACATGCAAGACACCAAATTTACTCTAATGTTTGGAATTAAACTTTGTCCTGCTCTAATGGATTTTGGTTATAGTGACAAGGCCAGAAAGCCTATCTAGGCTCGAAAGGGGCTCAGAAATGTGTCGCCTGGTTTTTCAATCAAAATTCCTCTGAAAACAGCAGTGTAAAGTGTGGCTGCTCAGCATCTCTCCATCATAACACACCACATTTATTCTCGTAGATACATATTAGATATAGCTGTCCTAAAAGACATTTTGTGGAACTGCTTAGCTTCCTCAGCACTACCCAAGCCATTATCTCAAGTACATTATTTATAACAAAGGGAGGTTGATTGGTTTCTCCAGGGTGCCAGCACTTCATGCGTCATCATGCTTCTTTTAGAAGCAAAATTCCTCAAATAGAGGTTTCACCCTGCAATTAGTTCAGAGTACTGGGAAATTCCAAAATGACAGAGCAGGTGGAACTTAGTTCTCATGCAGATGCAAACTGTATTTGTTTTATTTGTTACAACCACTTATGGGAGCCAAATGTATTTTGCACTTAAATCTCAGGGCTTTATGGAAGAAAGATTAGAGGTTTAAACCAGCAATGTTAGAAGATAAACAGGTATTATTTAAATCATCCTAGGCCATTTTCTAGTTTTTCCTCTGCACTGTGAGGAGAGAGATCGTTCTTGCTGAGAAACAAGCACAGTTCAGCTGTAGAAACAGAGTGGAATAAAGGATATAGAGAATGAACATGAACAGAAAATGAGATCCTCAGGAAGCAAGTAGTCTGCTACTGACTTAAAATGAAAAGACTTCATGTGGAGTGTGCACATAGCAATGCATGAGGCTATGTGTAAAGGAACAGACTAAAGGAGGACTCCTTGCTTGGAATCAACTCCAAGCAAAAGTGGAATTTCTCCCACCCATTTAGAGAAGATGGCAAATACTCAAGGTAGCTTAGAACAGTCAAAGGCATATCCCCTACAGTGGTAAAACACAAAGCCATGCAAGTGTGATCATCCAATATATGGATATGCCAATTCATTCTATGCAAATGAATCATTCAAGTCTCTTACTTGAGCTGCTGAAGCCAAGGAATGATACGCTTCATATCATCATTAACAGACTTCTCTATGTCATCAAGTGTCAGTTGATCTGCAAGAACATTAGTTGAGTAAATGGCCTTAGCAGCTGCTCTTCAAACAAAATTTTGACCTTTCAATGAAAGTGTCTTATCTAATTTAACAATTAATCACAGAACAGCCCATGTTGGAAGGGACCTCAAAAGATCATCTGGCCCAATCCTTCGTGGGAAAGGGAGCCTAGATGAGATTGTCCAATTGCATCTTGAAAATCTCCAGCGACAGGGACTTCACCATGTCCCTGGGGAAGGGGTTGTTCCAGTGATTGACTGTTTTCACTGCAAAAAATTTCTTTCTTATATTGAGATGAAGCCTTCCCTGGTGCAACTTGTAATTGTTGCAACTTGTAATTGTTGCCCCTTGTCTTCTCCATGTGGCTCATTGTGAAGAGAGAGATTAAAGATATGCAATAAATGACCCATAATGCTTGTAAAATCACAGCAATAAGTTATTAGGCAAATAAACTAGAAGAACTCACCTCCCTCTTATTCTTAAGTAATCTGAAACCTGAAGTTAAGACCTGAACAGTAATTCAAGATTTACAAGGTCATATAACACAATATTCAATAAAGGCCATATGAAATGGCCACATCCAGTAGCAGCATAACCCAGGAATCATGACTCAATCATAAAGAATATGCACTGCAATGATGCCTAACAGTAGTCTGTTGTCCACTTAAAATATACCTAACTGAATTATGACCATGCATGAAGCATGAAAACCCACTTTTCCATTTCTCAAATTCAAATACCTAGATGATGACTCAAGTGCAGTGTTCATTTACATTACCCTTATTTACTTACAGAAATTGATGGATTTGACAGAACTTTTCACACAAAATTACCTCATAATGCAGGATTCTTGTAAGATATTAAATAAAACGTGGCTTTGCTCCTACTTACCAACACCATACAGCATCAGTTGAAACATTCCAGAATGGAGATCAACAAATACATGCAGGCACTCTGATCGACCACATGGCTCCAAAATCGGAATTACGAGAGTCGGAAGAGCCGTCTCAATGAATGCTAAACAAAAATTGATGTTGATTATTTGAAACAAAATTCAAGCTCATCTTAATAAAACTTAGCTCATTATAATCATAGAAGCAATCTTCACTTGCACATTATTACACTGTTAATGTAAAGAAGAAATTGAATATAAGAATTTCTCTGTGAAAATAGTACTAATAACAAACAAAAAAGACAAAACAAATTTGAAGATTGCTAATCCTTGAATATCTTTGAATTCACTGCTTCATGATTATAAACTCAATTCAAATTCCAATAGTTTCAGCAACAGTTTAAGCCAAGTCTCATCCAAAGCTAGCTCAAGAGAATGAAGGATTTGCTTTCAGTTCTGAATACTTGCAAGTTTTACAGCAGACAACTTTTAACTCTTCAATCCCGACTATAATGCTCTACCAGCTTCATATTATACTTCATTTAGAGATGAGTATTTTACAATTATCAATGCAGAATAATTTAAAACTAAGTCTTTTTAATTCTGAACACATCTCCCTTTATTTTTTCATATTTTTATTTGAAATAATGAAAACAAGAAACACCAAAAAAAAAAGGAAACCATTCCTAGGCACAAATGGAAATTAACTTGAAACAAACTTCAGTAGAAAATACATACAATTGTCATTAACATTGTAGCTCTTAAGAATGGCTTTTAGCTCCTGGAGTTTTTGATGAGATCTTGCATGGACACTGTCTATTAGGAGTTTTTCTATTGATAGGTGGTCAATCTGTAAAAAAAGGAATGTACCTGAGCAAGTTCAAATTTGATGTGTAGACTTTATGCATTAGCACACTGGAACAAAGCTACCTAACTTAATAAAACAATCACTTCAGAAAGAATTTGCTTAGAACTATGGTGAACCACATGAACTATTAAATTGAGTATTTGGATCACTATAAAATACAACAAACTAACATAAGATTCTGTCTATGCAGTAGGCAGAGGTTTCAAGAGAAAACTAGAAGAAAATGTAAAAGAAAAGTAGTTTCACAAACTGCTGTTATCACTCCCTGTGAAGACCTACTTGTTCTAAATTAAGGCTGGAGTATTTTGTAGCTTAGCATGCATCTGTTTAACTAGCTTAAGCTAAAGATAAAAAGACCCAACAAAACCCCAAAACCCAACACTCTTAGAATACAGTTGCCCCTATACAAACATAGATGGTAGCTGTGGCATGAAACACAAAATACTACTTTTAGTCTTGCTAATGGTGTAACAATGTAGTGAAGACACAATGGCAGACACTGAATATAAGCAACCCTACTGAACCCAGGAATATCTGGAGCCTTGCACCTAGAGCATCTATAGGCTGTTGCACTGCTGAAGTTTATGCCACCACTTATAGTCACTGTAGCTTACTGTGCAGCTTACTGTCCATTCACATTACAGACGTATTATTTACATATTATGCATAAGCAAAGCTACGGATTACTTCAAATCCTTTTTCTAGTTAATCTCACGTTAATTCATCTTGAACAGTTTTTAAAGCAAACTCAAATTTTATTCTAGTATAAAAGGTAAATGCACAAGAGGTTTATACCAAAAGAGAATTACACAGAATTTTGGTGCATGCTTTCGTACCAGAATGACCTTCCCCTGAAGGCTAGCTTTCCAAGACAAGGCCTTAAAAATCAGGTGTTTATCCATCCACAAAAGCATTTCAACTCAGCAGCTGCTATGAGTTAAATCTCCTTTACAAACAAGTGACTACAGGTTCTATAGCTACATCCAATTTTCAGTAGGGTAACGTATAATAACCTGCTTAGACAAACATATTTGTTCATGCCACTGTTTTATATAGTATCTTAAATAGACAGAAACACAATGTGCTACCTACGTCATTACAGCTGAGATTCAAACACTGGAACAGCAGCATGTATAGCATCGATCATAGTTTTTTTAAGCTCAGAGAAAGTAGTTTTAAAGGGAGTCAGCGTTAACTTTGATAAATCTCAAATTTACAGTGGCCTTGTAACTTAATCTACAGTCTGTAAACCTGAGAGTGAGCTTAGATTGCGTCAGCTCCAGTGGAACTTCAGCTGATGTTCTAGATAAAGCATATTTTCCTGGATTTAGGGATAAATACATTATCTTCACTAAATTAACTGTATATTTAGTAGCCCAAATATGCCAATTCAGGCTATTAAATGAGTAAATTTAGTATACGTGTTCTATCCTAATGGCTAGATAGCCAATTCAAGTGACATAGGGAAGCTGACTTTCAGAGGAAGTTTACACAGCATCTCCAAGACAGGAAAGGGAAGAACTGTCTCTCTGTAAAGCATCTCAAGCCAAACACTAAACATAACTGAAACTTTGCTGTCATTTCCCTCCAGCCTCAGCATTCTGTCTCCTAAGTGGTATATATAATGCACTGTGAAGTAGGGGTAATTTTTAAGATGAAGTCAAGGCCAATAATATGTAACAATAATTTTAGGTCCCAACATAAAAATAGCACAACCTAGAGTAACTGCTGACTAGAAAACTTTGAAACAGCTCTTGAAATAGAATCAGAGTGAAGCAAACTGACAATGCAAAGCATTTTTAAGTTTTTTGATTTATAAAACTAGGTGCCTACTGCAAAGCAAGCCTTTACCTTCATGGCTCTTTCCATTAGTTTGGAATCACAGGCTGGCAGTGGAGGCTCATGAGATATTTGTAAGGGTTTTGAGACATCAGTCTCATCAATTTTAATAGTGACCTTATGAAGAGATGCAGTCCCTGTTTTCCTGCCAAGCACCTGTTGACTTAAAATAAAGAGAATAATTAAACCACGTAACCGGAATATAGAAAATATGCTTTTTAGTACCTAATCCTTGATTCTGGTTAAGAATAAAGATTATGTCAGCTGAACTGAAAAAAGCATTTGTTTTAGTTTACATTTTAATGCAAAACTGCTGATAAACTATAACTAGATAAAGAAGTTTTAAATGGCTGCAAAGTCACTGAATTTTTTTAGAGTTGGAAGGAACTACAGAGATCATCTAGTCCAACTCTCCTGCTGAAGCAGGATTGCCCAGAGCTAGAGCATGTCTCTCAGGACGGCACCCAGGTGGGTCTTGAAAATCTCCAAAGAAGGGGACTCCACGACCTCCCTGGGCAGCTTGTTCCCGGGCTCTGTCACCCTCACTGTGAAGCAGTTTTTTCTCA
>BJBW01014731.1:8950-28441 GCA_004320125.1 Scolopax mira
TCCAACCTAGACAATTCTATGATTCTATGATTCTGTGAACACTGCTGTTCCTATTCCAGTCTTGCTGTATCTGGGACATAACACATCCATAGGCACTGTCCTTCCCTGTACATCTCTGCCATATAGGCAATACAGTAGCCACAGTTTGCCATTCTTTCGCTTAGACGTGACTTGCAAACCCTGACAATTATCTCAAATTAGGTTTTTGGGTTGGGATCTTCCTTGTTAAGCATGCTGAGTTACAGAAGCTGAAGAGCTCCTACAGGCAAGCTCCAGGGAGGCAGTGTGAGATGTTACCCCAAAAGACTTCATGTCACATTCTAGCGCAACAGCTCATAGGACCAAGGTTATGTTAATGAGGTTTGGGCTGAGAAAACTGGTATTGAAGGGGTGCACCTGGCACATCAGTACAAATCTGATGCAGCAGGAGGGCAGGAGCCTCTAGAAGAGAGAGTCCGGGCAATAATCTTGCAAATCACTCCAGCTCAGTCTGCCCGAGTTCACCTGTCAGAATCCCAAACACCATTTGCTTTCTGCAGTGCCTAATATTTGCTGAACCAAGTAAACTATTTGCAGTAGAGTTCTGCGAGCCAGAATTTCCCCATAGGTTTTAAAAACTGATAATCCAGTATTAGATAGGATAACAAATTAGGGAAAGACAATCTCGTGCTTCAGAGCATGTGCCAACTTAAAACCAAAACAGGCAGGTAGGAGGCAAGCTGAGCTGTGAGCATGTTAAACCATCAATATCACATACCTTCTCCTGGAACACCTCGTGCTGCGTGTTGCCTGACATGGGAAGCTGGATGAGAGAGATTAAGTCTGGTCCAATAGCTAGTTTTCTCATGGTTTTTAGACTAGTCTTATGACATTAGACAAAATTTTTTTGCTGTTTCTTGACTCTTTATACGTTATGTATAATCATGCATAAACAACTGCACTATAATCTGATAAAAATGCAACATAAGAAATAGTCATGTAAGCAGTTTCAAGAAAGAGCCACGTAGTGATGTGCTGACAAAGTACTGTGTATTTGAGTGCTCCCGCAGTAAATACAGCATTTGGCACTTAGAGCTATTTCAATGCTAATACGTGTCCCTAGGTAATTAGAATATGCCCAAAAGGTGCTGTACAAAATCATTTTGATCTTCATTCATCATAAGTGCCCAAATAGCATTGTGCGTGAAAGTAGCATGAAGAAAGATGAACAAAGGACTTCCAAATAAGTATGAAAGAGCATCTTTTTATGTCGTTTCCTAGTTATTTGCAAGAGTGTTGCTATATAGCACTGGATTTCTCCTACAGTTTCTGCTGTAATAACATACATGAGCTGTGTACATCTACATATGTATCATTCAAGCAATATTCCTTCAATGTAATCTGTTTTTTGGCCATTGGTGATACAACACATAAGAAAGAGCTCCACAATTCAAAACCAGCTGAAAGGCTAATTAGCACATATTGTCTGTCTTGATTTCTGTGGAGCCCTAATTTCAGACAAAATTAGAGGAATCAATTTATTTTTCTCTGGAGTAGCTTCTACAATTATAGGATTTTTTCCTAATCTGCGCTTTTTTTTTCCTCCACCTCTGTTTCTGTTCACCTGCTGAGGTGAAGAGATAAGTAAAAATTAAAATGAGTCTGGGTTATACTAGTTTTCTACAAACATGATGGTAAATTAACTAGCCACCTGAGCAAGCGTCCAAAATCTGCAACATGTTTTTGTCCATGTACTGCAGAAACAGAGCTCTTCAAAAGCATGTAAGAACCTACATCATATTTTCACAGATGCCTAGGAGCTGGAAGAAATACCCAGCTCCACTCCAACTCAGTTCAAGACTCATATAACTATGTTAATAAGACACTGGACCTAAGTTTGGTCACTAGGGTTGAACTCCACACCATGCTTAGATAGACTTCCAGATGGAAAGAGCTCATTTTTTCTTTGCCTGGAGCAAACAAGCAGTTGGTCTGCACCTGTGTAAGTTTACCTTCTGTCTGAACATCGATGAAATTAATGGTTTAAAATTACTTGTGATAATAGGAGTAAAGATGTTAATTTTGCCTTGCAAGTGCAACCAGTCACTAATTTGGAAAGAAAGAAATAAAAAAAGGAATAAAGTTGTAGTTCCCAACCAGCCCCTGCAGGAAATTGATGCTCACTCAAAGCATCTCCATGCTCCAACAGCTGATCTGGCAGTTGCCATGTAAGGAGGTGGAGATGTCCCCTGGCAGAAAGGGCAGCTGGAAGTGTCACCAGTGAAGGGAGAGAGGGAACTGCCAATAGTTAAGCTATAACTAAGGAGGGAGCTTCTACTCTAGCATCAACACATGTGCTTTAGGAAGGTCCTGACATCTCCCTTCTTCTTAGCCCTTTCCTCTCACTTCTTCTGTTGTGCTATAGCATCTAATAATTGTTTATGAAATCATTCTCTGAGGGACAGAGTAACACATACAGGAACTGTGAGAAGGAACACCAAGCCTTTAATAGAAAGCTGTAATAAACCAGCTACCAAGTCCTACATTCAAGTTAAGATTGTACTGGGCACTGGAATTAAAAAAGTAGCCAAGTGTTACCCAAGTAAGGGGAAAAAAGAACAAAAAAAGGCAAATCAAAATAAGTTTTCTAGAATCCATTTTTCACATGTAAGAGGAAACAAGCCTATCCAAAACAGAGTTAATCCAATTTGTTCTGAACTTCATAACTTTAATAAGCAATCTTCCTTTAAAATTAATACACAACCACTGTAGTGATATAAGGAGTTTAGTATTACAGTAAAATATAATGGCTGAAATACTACTATCCATGTTTTTTCTTGATGCCAAAGGTTATGTTTATGAAAGATTTTACACCCACTCTCCTTTTACCTGATCCACATTTCTCAACACTGCTTTGAGAGACTTGTAGAAAATGTATTATAAGAAAAGCCTAACATCTAGGTTAGGATTAGATTCAGAATTTTTTTCTCCAAATAAAAAATGTTAGCTAATAAAATCTGCTCTCACACCTCTCAAGAACTGTGTTCCACTATTCATTTGGAAAAGAAAAAATATTGAATGACTTCATGTCCACATAAAATAGAAACCTGTTTCACTCAGTGGCAGAATGACTGTCTCCTAAAGATTGAACTCAGTGAAGCAGTTTTTCTATGTTGAGGAAATATTTCTTCTTTTGGATTTCTAAAAAATATCAAAACATTACAACATCCATAGCTAAAAAGCGCAATAAAATTTGTAAAATAAACTAAAATTATTTGGTTTAATGTTGTGAAATGTTTTGGTTGGGTTTCACCTTTTTGAAGTATTTTCTGTTTGGATATCCTTTAACATAAATTATCTTAAATTTTAAATTGAGGACATTTTGAATCAAAGAGTAGAATGTATCATTAAGACAATGTTGAAACAGATACTACATTAAATGGCCAATTCACTCATTCGTTCACTTATTTGCTTTGGCTTCTGAGATACAGTGTGTGAGTCAACAAACTTTTTCATTGAAAAGCCCCTGTATTAAAAGGCTCTAGATGAGGTAACTAATGTATACATGAGTTTGCAGTTCAATTCAGATACTGATTGACCTGTTCATAGTTTTTAAGGAACTCTAAAATGCAAAACTTACGTTTCATGTAACGGGCTACATAAAAATCCTAAGGCTGCGACATCACCCAAGTATTGAAAAAAATATTCCAACACAAAGGTTTTCTAATTCCTCTTTCTGGTGTCTCCCATTGTGAATCTGTCCTTTTGATCCAATTGCACACACACACAAAAAGTTTAAAAGTTGTAGACATGTACTTTATTCATTCCACTAAAACCCATTGACACTTCACATTTCTATTACTGTCATCTTCTTCCTGTCATCAAGTAGACTCTAAACTCTCTCCAGTATTATCTTAAGCTTACTGAGACTTTAGTCCCTTGGCTAGTGAGTATACTCATACGGCTGAAATACTTCACAAATATTTTATAAATCCTTTGAAGGATCAAGGTCTCTGCCTGTGAATAAGTAGGGGCTCTGTTGCGTAAGTAGTGTCATAGGTGGTATAGTACTCAGTAAAATGAAGTTGTTGTCCTTTGGGAAGCATCCGAGACTTAAACATATCGTCATAAAACAAAAAAGAACACCAAGAAACTGACCTCAAAGAGCACAAAGTAAATTCCAGTACTTAAGAATGGTAGGATTAGTTTCTGTGGTAAATTTAACTTCTTTTCATCCTGATTTTATTTCTATCAAAGTCCATACTCTTCTGATGGACAGTCCAGAAATACTTGAGAACAGTGTTTATTTCTGTATGTATAACATTTTTAGCAATCTTCAGGATGTATAGTCTTATCCTTCTAGTTATTCCTTCCCCATTTAACCACCCAGCGTTTCATTTGTTTCTTTTACTCCTTCTGCATCTTTAGAGTTTAGGACTGGGTTCACAAAAAGCATTTTGGTAGCTGATTCCTGTTGGAGTAATATTTAACCTATTGATTTCAGATGAGGAATATGGCCTTTATTGCCACAGATATATAAGATAATTAATTATGTGCATTAGCATTTTCTACAGTTTGGACTGGCTGCTGCTTAGGATAGAATGGGGTTTTTTTTTGTTCTCCAACGTACTAAGCCATTTGTGAACACTTTGAAATATATTATTCCTTGTACCTCAAATAGTCAACAATCTGAAGTGTCTGTGTGTAATTAATAGTGTCAGAAACAGAGAAAGACATATGGTTGATTTTTTTTCTTCCTATGGAAATCAAAGCTTTAATATTTCATTTCAGAACGAAGATGCCAGACGAAAGGAATGCCCTCTGCTTGTTGTCTTGATAGTCAGGAGACATGAATAGTATTACTGATGTGCAAACATAAAGAGCTGGAGGCTTATGACTCTGTTTCTGCATTATTAGAAACCTGCAGGAGGTAGTTAGTGCCAATAGGCACAGGATGTTTGTGATATAAGCGAGTAGAAATGACAACTGACCTTTCCTGGGGTCATAAATGAGGCTGTGACAACTTTGGGGCTCAATTTCCCTCCAAGTGCCTCTTTTGTTTTCCCAACCCACATGATTCCAACCTTGTGGATCACTTGCTTCATATTCCTGTGCCATAGTCACACACTGTGCCCTGTGTACATAGAGCGTACATTTTAAACACTGAATTTTTTAGCTTCCCATGAGTAACCTTACCTTTTCTTTCTATCAACAATCTTTCTGATGAAGATTTTCTTCCTCTGCTCCTGCCTTTCATTTCCCTCAGATACCAGTACTATGCAAGTGAGCATGCTTAGGGCAGGCACAGTCCTGCCATCCCTCCCTCTGCTCCCAGAGTGTTCATGAACTTCACAAGAGCCTGGAAGTGATGAACTTGGAAGCCTCGGATATTTGCATTTAGCTTGGGTGAATTTTCCCTTTACTTCTCCGTGCAGCCACTGAGGTAGCCCTGCTGGCACCTAGCTGGCTCCTGAGCTGGTAGCAGCAGCAGCCTGCTGTAGCCTGGGGGCAGCCCAGATACCACTGGGTCTTCAATCACACATAATCACTAAAAGTTGCTGCCACAAGGCCAGAATGAGAGAAACCCAAAATGAATTATTTGGCGGCAATTTACAACATATAAATATTCCTGACCACTTTCTGAGTTTAAGGAAAGTGGACTAGCACTCATGTTCTCTGCAGAAAATAATAGGCAGGTAATAAAGTGCTTAGAGGTGCTCTGATAAAGATGTAATGATAGGATACAAAACCGCAGTCTCTTTATTTTTCCTCTTGACACTATTTTCATTTATCCTTACTCCTTTTGCTCTTTCCAAATTACACAAAATGGTAGCAGTAATGCCTATTGGTAAAGTATTTCAAGGATTAACGGTGCTGAGTATTGACCTCATTTAATAAGGGGACAGGCCAAGACTTGTCAGCTATGATACAGCACAGTAATTGTGCCACAGACACCTTTGAATTCCCCTGGCTTTAGTCTGCATTATGCTCCAAACCTTAGAAATGTAATGCAGTAACTTTGGAGTCATCCAATCTCTATTTTATATCATTCTATTGCTCAAAGCATAAACAACCGTGTCAAATCAGAAATCCTAGTAGAGTTCCCCTACTGGAGTAATTTAACTTTTCTCTTAGATAAATATGTTAAAATGTCAGTAAAACTACTCTCATTCCTATGACCTTAACTATCTCTTTTTTTTCCCTATTTTGATTTTCTTACTGTGGTAAGGTTGACATCAAAAACCTTCCACATATGAAGCCCAATCTGAAGTGCTCCATAGGTTATCTTGATAAAGCTGCTGGGTCACTCTTTTGGTCATTTCACTTGTTCCAGTAAGTGAAAGCCTCATAAATCTTTGGTGACATAATCACCATCTTGCACCATGTGATGGCCACAGGTTGGACGCCACTTAATTGCCTTTGCACTTCACCATTGGTAATTGTGGGGGAAGATAATGGATTTATTTTTAAAAATCAAGTAAAAAAAATCCCAAATTAAAACTTCTAAATTCCATTCCTGATAGACTGCAAAGGCAGCAGCGTTCCCCGAGATGAATAGCAGAAGACAGTGTAACAAATTAATACAAATGAAGTCATTCCTGAGTGACTCCATCTGCTTTGGAAATGAGGCTCGGACTTTCCAAAATGTGGCCATGATCCAGATAATTAGGCCTGACTCCAAATGAAGCCACACAGGTAACTTATAGCTTCATTAACTCTCCTCGGGAAGGCAGGCATCCAAAAACTAACCTTAATAGAACAGCATATGATCCATTGACAATCTGTTTGATGTTAAAAAATTAACTTTGTTTTTACTATGTTACATGAGTATTAGGCCAATAACATATACAGAGCAAAATGTTAGGCATTGGACATGTTCTGGTATCTTGCATTACACGCCAGTCACTATATCCAGATCGTAAATTTTTGTTTACAAAGTTTAATCAAAACACATTAATAATCTACAAAACCTAAGCAAGGCACATAAGGTGTCTGCAAGAGTCTTTACTCTGTAATCAACAGGAGGATTATTAGGTAATAACAAATGTTATTCATCTTCATAATGGCTAAATGACAGCCTGCTTTAAAATAACAAATGACTACTCTTCATCGACTATTACAGGGTGAATATGACCTTCACGTACTTTAAGCAAACAAGTCCTCTTTTCAAAGACTTCCCTAGTTCTTTAATTGATAATGATGAGATGCTTTATCTTTGCTGAGGAAAAGAAAAAAAAAAGCTCTAGCTATACCATTTATTTTAGGTTTGGAATCGTTTTATACAGCCCTCTGTCAGAAAAGATGCCGAGATATAATACCAATTTTTTCATCAATAATAAATTAATGCATAATTAAAGTGGTTAGTGAGGTGCATAATGAACTCGTGAGAGATGTTCCCCCTTAATGTTTATCAGTCTTCTGTGTGATTTTTTCTGTTGACGTGCCGCCGCTTTAATGCAATGGAACTGGAGAAAATTGGGCTGAAAGAAACCTCAAAAACTTCTCTTGTACATCTGTCTGTCCTGAGACAAGGCCAGTGATACCTCAGCCAGCCCTGGCAGAAGTCTCTCTTATTGCTTCTTGAAAAGCTCCAGTGTTGACAGTTCCTCCCCCAGGAAAATCAGTTCCAATCCTTGTTGCTAGAAATATTTTCATAACATCTAAATTGAATCTCCCTTGTTGCTATTTAATCCAAGTGTCTTGCAGAGTAGGCCCTGGAGTTTCCAGGCTGAAGCACTTCTATTTAATCTTACCTACTAACCAAGTTTCTTTGAGCCTGAAAAGAGTAAAAAGTGTGCAACTGCTTACATACATCAGTAGTCAGACTGATGAGGGTGAAAGCCTAAACAAGTGCTGCCTGATAGAGTAAAAACAGTCATTCTGACTAGCAGAATTTTTGTAAAAAAGACTTTTTTGGTGTATAGGTAGTTTTTTCAAATTAGGCTGCTCTGATCCCTGCAAATGATGGTTTACAGAAGTGCTGGCCTTGCACAAATATTGACAGACAGAAAGGTATCTGTGCCTCCTGCTAAAGTAATGCACAATAGTTACCTCCAAGTAAGGTAAATTAAGGCACTCTTTTGTGAACACTGTCTATAGATAAAGAAACGGAAAAAAACCAGAGTAAATACCATGCTTGCTGCTACAGTTTGAAAGATGTTGCTGCATTTGCCAAGTCACAGCCATATTTGAGTCATTTGCCATACAATTTACACCCACAGGATTTGAGATGAGGTGGAATTAACAGCTTTCTCCTACCTCTTGTTTCTGTCACAGTACGATGGGTGTTGCAAACAAAATGTCATTTGCCAGATAAACTCAAAGCAGAGAAAAAGTATTACTAACATCGGTGGCGATCATTTTACCGATCTTAGACAATTATTTGGAGTAAAGTGTGCTGTGCATTAGAAGGAACCTTTTCATCATGCTCCATAAAAAGCAATCCAATATTGAAACAAGTGCAATATTGGATTTGCTTAGTCTCATATTAATTATGGCAAAGCTTAATGCTCCGTGTTAAAAATTTTGTTGTTCATTTTAAGGGAAAACAGTGATCTGGATCATTCCAACTCAATCTGGTTTGTGCTTGTATCTGGCTTTTCCTGCAAATCAGTATGCAATTATTTATCACTGACTTTCTTTATTCAGGCACAAAATGCAAGCATTGATTTATTTTTTTTTTAACATGCTTATTGAATTATCTCCATAAATCTGCTAATAATTGAATAAATACTGTCACGAACAAAAGTAATTTGTGCCTTTTTCAGTTTCCTGGGCTACGCATATGCCAAAATGCAAACCTGTGGTAGAGTTGTGCACACACACACACACACACATTCTCACACACATAGAATGTTTTTTATAAATATATACATTACAAATTTATTTTGATCATCTTCCCCAGATATGACAAAACTTGACTGAAAACCATTCATTAGACGGTATTAGTAACTTTCTGATTGTCTGGTTCAAACTAACTAGGCATGGCAAAGGCAAGCAGATGGATGGTTCTCAGACAGCACATGGCCAAAAGCTAACTACTATTTGCTGTAAAAGGAACATACCAGTTGTGCCTTCAGTCTTAAAGAGATGATTTATTAAAGTTATCAGCATATCAGCATATCAGCCTCCTATAATAACAGCATTTTCCTGTTTGTGCCAAATTTGAGAAAATCAGGAGACTGAGGAAGAGCAAGGTGAAAGGGAGTATTATCTGAAAAGATTTTTCCCTTCTGGGCTTTCTTCTTCCAACTTACTCTCTCTCTCTGGAATATTTGACATAAAATTACTTGTGTTTTCTATATTTCTTGCTATTATCATGATTTTATGCCCATTTGTCTTCCGTGTGAAATTACAAAATTATCAATGTCTTTTTAATGTGAAAGCTCTGCCTTTCTTGTTAGAATAGTAAATTACAGACTGGCAGGTAATATGGAACAGGATGCTGTTTTCCTAACCTTTCTCAAAGGCAAAATTTCAGTCATTTGTTAAGTAAACAGATAACAGTATAAAATTAACACTAATCACCTCTCCATGTATTATTTATTGGATGCAAGATGAGTGTAGGACAAAAACTGCAGCAATGGAGTAACTACAGGGTCACAAGCTGAGGATTAGCACACTAGTCTTCATTTACTGGTTTGTGCAGATGGCACCGTATTTTGAAGAGCCATAACAGAGCCAGGGCTTTTCATTCCTGGTGACCAGCTCAGGTCTGGAGTGTGTCCCCCTGCATATGTTTCTCCTAAGCCCAACAAAAATGGGCTCTGCCTCAGGCAAAACATTATTCAGTGAAAGATACTGTCAGAATGACTTAATATGGTGCTAATTAGCAACAAGGAACTAATATTAAGGTTAGAAAAGGCAAATAAAAGACTGCAATGCCATGGACAGCCAGAATGTGGGGAGTTCCTGGTTGGTGTATGTGGGCAGAGGTGAAGCAGTTCCCTCGGTGCTCTTTCCAGCAGGACAGGGGCAGGTATGGGGTGCCTGCATGATCTTGCCATGGCTGCAGGCTGAGCAGGGATGCACCCGATACTCCTGGGCAGGGAAGTGAAGGGGCAAGACAGCTTTGGGAAGAGAGGGAGTCTCAGCTTCATCCTCCAGCTCCCTGGGGAGAAGATGTGCAGGGCTGAGAGAGGAGTGGTGCACATTAATGCCAAAACACAGCGGGCGGGAGCCTGGAAGAAAGAACACTGCCCCTGTCTCTTCATGACTCGCGTGTAATCCAGTTTGTTTCTGGATTGCACAGGGCTGATGAATCACATTTGACCTCTCAACAGACAAGTAATTCACACAGTCCAGTTTCCTGCCCCAACTGTTTTTTCCGGTGTTTTGCAGCCAGACTGGGAGAGACTGGTTGTCTCTCCAGAACGAGCTGCATTTTTGGTAAAGGATGCAGTGCTTGTTGTAATTTGAAATCAATGACGTACTAGGGAGTGAGAAAACGCCAGTATATAAATCAATCGGCTATCAATATCGTGCTTGTTGTTCAATAACATAATTTTAAAAGAAAGTTGTCTGCAGATGTTTACCTTTAGTGTCTAGGTAATTGTTTAAAACAGAAGGTTGTAAGAGGGCTTGAGCTTTTCCAAGTTCAGCTGAGCACTCTGCGGCAGTTTTTATAAATCTTACAGATGTAGGCAAGGAAGTATACATTCTTTATTTTGAGAGCTGGGATTCATCTGAGGTTTTGTATTAGAGACTGGTGTTTTTCCATATTGTTAGGCAGAAGGGTTCAAGTGATTTCTGTGGCTAGATGGCAAATCATACTTGGAGCTGTGAGAAAGAAAACATAGGTACAAGTACAACCAGATCATGAGAATTTGAGTAAAGTCTGATGAGTATTGTCTATGTGAAAAGCTATATGTATGATATTATAATGCAAATATCACCATGAATTGGAGTTCTTAACGGAAGTACTTAAATGAGCATAGGAAGCCAATGAAAAAATTCCTAGTCACATTGAACCAAATTGTGTTGATTACAGGTATTCTTGATTCAGTCCTTTGGGAGCATTTCTGAAATAAGTCCTAAAGAAACATGTCTCTGTATTCCTTATCTTCAGTCAACATCTACAAAAGCCAGAGATTTTAGCCCCAGAGATACCTGGCATTTTAAACAAGGAAGAATGCACAAGTCCTTACCAATACCAGTGAACGTGACACAAATTGCAAGTCAGGATTTTGTTTATTAACAGCCTCCTTAGAGCTCATCGGTCCAAGAGAACTATATTGCATAGAACCCATTTAAAGGCAGATATATTGAAAAATATTTTTAGACCAGCAAAAAAGGTATTACAATCAATTTCCAATATGTCTTCTTTATTAATGTACCTCTTGAAGATTTTTAAATGGACCTCCATCATGCAGTCACAGTAGATGGTTGGACTTTTGGTTCTTGGAGCCAAAGGTCTGTTTTTGCTGATAGCTGTGTAGAACCTTTCTATTCAGGAATGAGAAAACTCTTGGTAGGATAGGGCACGTGGCCAAAGAGGATGTAAGGAGAAAGTCCATGACTGTGCAAAATTCTAAGGAAACCAATGAGGTAGGAATTAGGGGCAAAGGTTTGCACATGTGGAGTTAATGCATGCAACACTCTGCTCATCCCTGCTAATGCGGGTCTGAGCAGAGGTCCACAATGGACCTAAGGGGCAGTTAGCATTGCTTCTGGTGCCTTCTACAAGTTTCATAGGAGAAACACTGTGGGCAATAGCTGATCTGTTACACCATTATGTGCCGCAAGGTTTTGCCTCCTGTCACGTCAATGGTCTTAGTACATGAGCTCAAGCCAAAGCTTAACTTACCCGTTTGCATGAGAAAAAGTCATCTCAGGGAACCCTGCATGAGATACTGGAACATATTACTCAGTGCTCTGCTATTTCACATTAAAAAAATAAGAAGTTAGACATTCAGGTATTTTTAAAAATTACTCTTAAATACAACATTCTGAAAGTCAGTAATGGGCTGGGGAAAAAGGAAAAACTAATTAAATCAAATTGCAGCTCTTTTTTTTTTCCTTAAAGTACTTGATAAATATTAAATGAGTTACTTAAAAATAACTATGGACAACAAATGGATAAAAAAGGATAGATCACATGGACTGAAAATTGAAAGTGAAACTTAAATATTCATAGAGTTTTTCCTGTCAGTGGTAGAGCTGGTCAGAAACTTTTTACTGCAACATTTCCTGTCAGAAAACGGTATTTCATCAGAACAAAACAATCTCTCTGGAAATATGTCAATTATGACAAAATTGGGGGGAGGACCAGTAAATGAATCCTTTCAGTGGTATCAAAATATTCTATTTTGAAATGTTTCTGAACATTATCAGCATGATGTTTCTTTTAATTATAATAATTTTATAGTCTAGCTTAAAAGTGGAGATTGGAATAAAACAGTCAAGCACTATAAAATGGATCTTTCCAGCCTTTCTAAAAGCATGGTTTTGATTTTATTTCATTTCCTTTGTCTTCAAAATTACATTTTGGAAAATTATGTTATAATTTAGGTCAAAAATGTCTCAGCTCATAATTCTTGCAGGAGTGAAGTGTCAAATTTCATGGGACTTTACTTATCTTAGTTCGTATCTTTTGCTCCATTATTTACTTTTTTTTACTATTTACTATTTTTTGGTAGGCTCACACTTGTCTCAGGGGATGACATAAATGAGATCAAAAATGTGTGTTTTTTTTCTTTGAAAGGTTCATCTTTCACACAGGAACTTTTTTTAAGAGATTTCTTCTCCACCCTTTCTCACTGATTCCCCATTCCTGCAGTATTCCCACTTCATCTGCCCCTTGTAATTTAAATCTGAGTACAAAAGTAATTTAGGGGTTTAACCAGGACAAAAAGGTTTTTTGGTCTGGTGGTGTTCTTTTTTTTAGATCTATTTCTTTAGAGTAGTGTTTTTTAATGCAGATAATTTTTATGATTATGCTTGTAATGTAACCATAAAAAAAAAAAAAGTCACTGCAAGGTGCCAGTCCCTGCAAGAGGGGCAGAGCCCAGTAGTGGTGGTGGTGGGTACTCAGCAGCAAAACCAACAAGGAAGGAGAAGGGAAACAGACAATACTTCTGCCAGCCTCAATGCTACAGAAAACCTGTTGTAGGCTTCTGCAAAGGTTCAGATCCACCCACAAGGATGAGCCATGGAGTGAGCTGGTCTTTACTTATTTTGACCACGTTGTTTAAAACAAGCTGATCCCATTCAGTACACACAGGAATTAATAGAGTCATTTAATTTACTGTGGTGATTTGTCTTTGCATTGAATATAACAATGAAGTTGCTTAAACTCTGAATGCTCCTGACTGTAGTCTAAGATTCCACTATTTCCAAGACATCTGTATAAACTGTTTACATATAAAATATACTCTTTTACTACACATGACATCAATATCATGGTGAAAAATAGTCAAGTTGTCTCATTTAACAGATGATTGAATAGACGTCTAAGTGGGTTGGGATTTGGTATGAGGACTCTCATCTCAGAGGTCAAGAGTTCAAATGTATTCCAAATCAATACTAACTGAGAGCTATTACCTTTAGGTGGCCTATGTAAAATGAATGGTAGTTCTAGCCTAATTTCTAGTTGACAGATGTCTGTGCCATCAAAAAAATCCCATCATTACATCTGGCATTCTTCACATAGGCCTCAACACAGAAGCCAAAGCCAGACTGGCCACAGAGGTGGAATTAATCTCTTATGAAAGAACTATAGTTGGTCCTTCCGAAACAGAGATAAAACAGATTATTCAGCCAGTTTGAGGAATAGTGAAGTGTCAATGCTTGCAGTTTGCTCCTTCCCATGAGTAAAGAGAAGACAGAATTTTCATGTGTTTTTGATTCAGCATCTTTTTGCAAGTCCAAAATTCACTTTTGCAAGGGAAAAGATATAAGAGGCTTATTTGTGATACCAAGTTAAGATTGTGTCAGTGTCTCCCTTATAAACTCCACCAACCCATAAAAATTTAATCTGGGCTAAAAGTTGGCAGAGATGTTTTCAGCCCTGAAGTATGTTTTAAACCACATTAAAAAAATACGTGTTAGGCCACTTATAAATTAAAATACTCAAGGCTAAATAACAATAATAAAAAAGTCCTTTCATCTAAAGAGGAAACCGACTGTCGAATATTATATGGTTTAAATAACATTCCTGTGTCTGTGCATCAAATGAAGAAGCTTTGACAAGCCTTTCTGATTAAGTCTGAGGATACTTGAGAGATTCTTCTTGCTTGAACTGTTGGGAATATGGTATCAGCAGGTCCCGGAGACAGACCGCAGAGAGCTTTAAAAAATGTGAGTGATAACATTTTGAAATCACTGCAGAACTTTACTGCCACGAAGGAAAAATATGTAGATTTGGCTTACTCCCAATGGGAAGATGAGCTGCATAGTTTTGTGCAGCTTGAAGGCATGAAAATTGCCTAGTGGGAAGACCAGTTAAAAGAGAATTACAGCAGTTTAAGCATGAAAAATAAGAGTATGCTGCACATAAGCACTCTCAGTTCTCAAGCAGACATTGTGAACCTTAATTCTTAATGCATTTCTCAACTGAAAAAGAAAGATAACAGATGATTTTAAGGAAAAAATAAAAAAGTGTTCTTATTTGTGCATAATATAAACACAATATTTTTCTACATTCAGTTGTCCACTTCATCCTTTATGATATCACAAGCCTGAAAAGGGGTAGATGTTGGCACCAAAAAATATTATCGGCTAAAGGCTGATGGGATGTAAAGGGCTGGATCCTAAGTCCACCAGGGCTAACTCTAAGCTCCAGACCCTGTGATGCTTCTCATTTTCATAGAATCATAGAATGGTTTGGGTTGGAAGGTTCCTTAAAGATCATCTAGTTCCAACCTACCTGCCATGGGCAGGAAAACTTCCCACTAGACCAGGTTGTTCAAAGCCCCATCCAGCATGGTCTTGAACACCTCCAGGGATGGGGCATCCACTGGACAAGCTGTTCCAGTGTTTCACCATCCTCACAGTGAAGAATTTATTCTTAATACCTAATCTAAATCTCCCCTCTTTCAGTTTCAAACCATTACCCCTTGTTCTATCGCAACACTCCCTCATAGTCTCTCCCTATGTTTCCTGTAGGTCCACTTTAAGTACGACAAGGCTATAAGGTCCCCCAGAGCGTTCTCTTCTCCAGGCTGAACAACCCAAACTCTCTGAGCCTGTCCTCATAGCATAGGTTCTCCAGCCCTCTGATCATCTTTATGACCATCCTCTGGACTAACTCAAACAGGTCCATATCTTTCTTATGTTGGGGACTCCAGAGCTGGATGCTGTACTCCAAGTGGGGTCTCACAAGAGTAGAGTAGAGGAGCAGAATCACTTACTTGGACCTGTTGTCCACACTTCTTTTGATGTATCCCAGAATGTGGTTGGCTTTCTGGGCTGCAGGCACACATTGCTGGCTCATGTTGAGCTTCTCATCCACCAATACCCCAAGTCCTTCTCCTCAGGGCTACTCTCAATCTATTCACCACCCAACCTATATTTGGTCTTGGGATTGCTGTGACCCAAGTGCAGGACCTTGCACTTGGCCTGGTTGAACTTCATGAGGTTTGCACGGGCCCACCTCTCAAGCCTGTCCGGGTGCTTCTGGGTGGCATCGTTATCCTATAGCATATCAACTGCACCACACAGCTTGGTGTCATTGGTAAACTTGCTGAGAGTACACTCAATCCCACTGTCAGTTTCACAAACAAAGATGTTAAACAGCACTGGTCCCAATACAGATCCCAGAGGAGCACCACTTATCGCTGGTTTCCACTTGGTCATGGAGCCTTTGAGTACAGCCATCCAGCCAGGTCCTAAGCTGCTGAGTGGTCCATTCATCAAATCCATGTTTTTCCAGTTTAGAGACTAGGATGGCATGTGGGAGAGTGTCCAACACTTTCCAGAAGTCCAGATAGATGATGGCTGTTGCTCTTCCCTTCTCTACCAATGTGGTAGCAGCATCATAGAAGGCCACCAGATTTGTCAGGCATGACTTGCCTTTGGTGAAGCCATGTTGGCTGTCATCAGTCACCTTCTTATTTTCCATGTGCCTTAGCAGAGCTTCCAGGAGGATCTGCTCCATGATCTTCCCAGGCACAGAGGTGAGACTGACTAGCCTGTAGTTCCACAGGGTCTTCCTTTTCTCCCCTCTTTGAAAGTGGGCATTGTGTTTCTCCTTTTCCAGTGAGTGGGAACTTTACTAGACTGCCACAACTTTTCAAATACAATGGAAAGTGGCTTGCAACTTCATCTGCCAGGTCCCTCAGAAACCAATGGATGGATTTGATAAGTCCCATGGGCTTTTTCACCTTCAGGCTCCTTAGATCAGAACCTGATCCTCTCCTATAGTGGGCATAGCCCACTATATCCCCCATTTTTGCTGCTGCAACTTAGGCTGCGTGGTTAGATCTCTTGCTGGTGAAGACTAAGGAGAAAAAGTCTTTCAGTACCTCAGCCTTCTCCATACCCTGGATGACCTGGTCTCCTATTTCCTTACAGAGAGAGCTCACATTTCCTTTCCCTAGTCTTCCTTTTGTCTCTGACATACGTATAGCAGTTTTTCTTGTTGTCCTTGATGTCTATGGCCTGATTTAATTCTAATTAAGTTTGACTAATCTGGTTCCTGACCACTCAGACAGCTTCTCCATATTACTCACAGTCTACCTGTTCTTGCATCCACCCTCTGTAGGTCTCCTTTTTGCTTTTGAGCTTGTCCAGGAGCTCCTAGTTCATTTTCTGTGACACTTTCTTGCTGTGCCTTGATGGGACCTGATGTGAACCATGCTGGGAAGGAAACCCAGGTCATGTTGTCTTCTTGAAACTGGTCCCAGCATAGTCAGCTAGGAATACAGCAACCCAGAACTTGACGTGGACAGCGTCTCACCCCCAATTTAGGTTTTGCCTAAATTGAATGGAGTCCAGGCACAAACCATTTTTGATCCATGTGACCCAGGATAAAAACCATCTCACCAAAAACCATCTCACCAAAAGCTCCTTAATTGTCCCAATTAAAAATGCTTCTATTTCATGTGCATTTAAAGAGCAAAAAAGCCTATACAAGGCACTTCAGGGAGCAATGGCACATCTACAGGAAACATACTGGATTAGCAAATAATTTTTTTCCATCTCTAAACTGCATGGAGATAAACTGTAGATAAAAATAACAATCTGGGAATAAGGGATGTTGATAGGAGGGTTAATACAGAAATACCGATTTTCCACTCACCGTTTCCAGAGATCATACGGTCTTAAATAACAACTCTGATATCCTGAAGTAAAAGATTTAAGTGAATGTCTGTCGTGAAGCAAAAAATCCTTAGACGAGGTACCTAAGTAGTCAATAGAAAGAAGGGTACTTCATCCTGATTTAGTTCCTAGCTCGAGAGGGACTTGTTGAGGCCTCTTTCTTGGTGATTGTACAAGAAAATGCATGTGAGTGTGTTGGTGTCCGGTCTAGGAGAGCTGGGGGCTCCGGCTGGTCGCTTAAAGAAGGACTGGTGTGGAAGAGAGAAGTCCCTTAGCTCCCCAGGCAAACACAGGGGTTACGGAGGTGAACAGCTTGTCTGTATCACGTCGTTAAACCATACGTATGCATTTACGTGTGTGTTTGAATTACATGTATGTGAAATATATGGGTACACCACATACATATATCTTATGTACATGGATATCTCTGTACTGGGTGTGGGTTCCCTGGTTTTGGGGTCAGGCGGTGCCACGCGGCCCCTGTGGTGAGGGCCCGGGGCTGCCCCGTGCCGGACACAGCCGGTTCCAGCCGGCTCCAACGGCCCCACCGCAGGGCACAGCTGAGCCCCTCAGCCACGGGCGGGCGCCGCGGGGAAAGCCTGGCTCAGAAAGGGCAAAACGCTGCCCGGCAGCCAGGGCTGAGGGAAACCGGGGGAGAAACGGCCCTGCCGGCCCCGAGGGGAGAGCGGGAGGAGGGGAGGAGGGGCTCCGGGCGCCCCCGCAGAGCTGCCCCTGCGGCCCCGGGAGAGACCCCGGTGGGGCAGGGGTTTCCCGGCAGCCCCTGGGAAGGGCCCGGGCTGGAGCAGGGAGAAGGGTGAGGAGGCGGCAGCGGCCTCCGGAGAGAGAGGAGCTGCCGTGGGCTCACCGCAGACACCCATTGCCCATCCCGCTGTGCTGCTTGGATGGAGGAGGTTGAGGAATCGGGGATGAAGGAGTGACTATCAGCCTGGGAAAATGGGGAGAGTGCTTTAGTTTTTGTCTTTGTTTCTCAAGTCAATTTTATTTTAACTGCCAACAAATTAAATTTTCCTAGGTTGAGTCTGTTTTACCTGTGACAATAATTGATAAGGAATCTCCCCGTCTTTGTTTTGACCCACGAGCTGTTCCATCCACTTTCCTCCCCCTGTCCTGCTGGGGAGGGAGAGTGAGAGAGCGGCTGGGTGGGTGTCTGCCAGCCAGCCATGGCTGACCCACCGAGATCCCACAGCAGCAAATGAATTGTCAGGGCCCCAGTGTGTACCCTGTCACTGTGGTATTTAACCACAGAATAAAAAGCTGCTTATTGTCTCAAATTACCTATGAGAATTTGATTATGGTACAACATTCAGCATTTATGAGCCAGAGAGGCATCAGCTGCAGAAGATCAACAGCTCCCTGAAAAAGGAGCTCTTCTGAAACCTTCTGAGTCTCACAGGAGAAAACAGGAAGGCTCTTTCCAGACACCATCACAGAGGCACTGCTCTGAGGAGGCAGTTTTCTCAACCCGGAGTGAGAAGTGTCAGGTGAAGACTTGACCTTGTCCCTCTGTGAGTGTCCACAAGAAGACAGCTACTAAAAAGCAGTCCTTCTTGACTGGCAAGCTGCAGAGTCCAGTGGGCTAGAAGAATATGCTTCTCTGACAAGGCGGGGACTCTACTAGGAAGTACTTGTTAGGTGTGTTATTTTATTTATAGAAAATACAAGGATTTACCAGCATTCAGCTTTGCAGTGTCATGATGTGCACACAGCTAGTAGGATGTATCTCTCTCCTCTCCAATTGTTCTTCTGTATTGTGATGGTGCGAGGAGGTTCCATATGCCAGATTCCTGCTGTCTGAAGATATCAGGAATAAAAGAAAAATTACAGTGTAATGGAGTCTTAGTCCTCTCCACTACAGGGAATACATAGCTCTTTAAATTTAGCTCCACCCAAGGGAAACTTCTTTTTTTCCTCTTCTTTTTTTTCTTTCAACAAAAGCTAGGTCCAATATGTTGCCTAGTTGAACTGAAGGTAGCAATATGCTTGCTAAGATAACAGGCTCTGTGTACCTTCTGCTCAGTCTGATTTATAACTTTTTCATTGGGAAAGATCTGACTACTCCTGAGAAACTGAGAAAACACCTCTTATCCCCCAACTGTAAGTAATTCAATTACCTAATAAAGTTTGCTATAAAGGGTTGATGTAGCAAGGTGTTTAGTTGTGTCAGTCAGGGTTAACTTATTTTCAGTCATATTTGCTCAGTTGAAGAGAAATTCTACCCCAAAAAAGGGAAAA
>BJBW01014732.1:292-35864 GCA_004320125.1 Scolopax mira
AAAAAAAAAAATAAAAAACAAAACAAACGCACGCACACACACGCGCGCGCGGCACACGACCCACGCGGCGCCCTCGCACACGGAGAGGTTATGAGACCGTCACCGCGCCGGAGAGGCTGAGCAACGGAGGTAACGGGAAAACGGGTGCCCTTCCGAGCGGGGAGGCTGCGGGGTCGGGGCGGCGGGACCTGCCTCTGCCGGAGCGGCTTCGGTCCAATGTTGTCGCTTGCGGTCGTGGGAAGCGGGCGGTCGTTCCTGCCGGTGCGTGCCGGCGGCTGTGTGTGCGCACACCTGTATCCATCCCTCCGTCCGTCCGTCCATCCATCCCTCCGTCCGTCCATCCCTCCGTCCGTCCATCCATCCCTCCGTCCGTCCGTCCATCCCTCCGTCCGTCCATCCACCCGTCCATCCATCCACCCGTCCATCCATCCCACAGACACATACATGTGTATACACATATGTGCTTCTATACATATGCATGTAAATGTATATGTTCTTCCATACTCACATAAATATATATATATGTGCATCTGCCTACACACGCGCATATTATCTATGTGCTTCCACCTATACGCCTCCGAACTTCCAGCTCCCTCTCCTGCGCGGCGGATGGCCGCCGCCGTCCCCCCGCAGGCTGCGCCGCCGGCATTGTTCCTCCCCGGTGTGCCCGGTGCGACTTGGAGGGGCGTCCGCAACCCCTCACGAAGGGCCGCCGCGGAGAGCGGTGGGAGGATACCCCGTCTGCGGCGGAGGAGATGGCGGAGACGGAAAGCTGGGGCTGGTCCCGCACCTGTTACCGCGGGCGGGGACCGCGCAGCGCCGCCGCTCGCCACTTCGCCACGGGCAGCCGGCGACAGTCCTGGGGACGGAGGCGGGACTGGGGGAGGCTCGCCGGGAGGGGTTGCGCAGCGTCGGTCGGGGGAGCAGGTGCCTGGCGCTCGTCGGGGCGGCGCGGGAGCCCCGCACAAGTCGGCGGAGAGCGGCGGGGACAGGCGTCACGGGCGACCGTCCGTGTCTGTGGGTGTCTTGTGTGTCCTCCTCCCCCGCCTTTCCCCTGCCACGATTCGGCAAATGTATTTTTGTGTATTTTTTTTGGTTTTAAAAAAAGCCCCGCTTGCTCTGCCCGCGTCGTGCCGCTTGGGCTGCCTCCCGCACACGTAATCTGCTTATATTCCCCGCTAACATCAGCGAGTTGCATAACGGCATTTGAACATATGTCAACTCAATTATACGGGAGGACCGCGAAGACAACTAAAAGTTTGCGTTGGCACCGTGGGGAAACCGGGGCTTCCCTCGGCGAGGAACGGGGGGGGGGGGGGGGGGGGGGGGGGGGGGGGGGGGGGGGGGGGAGAGGGTGGCTGCGCGGGGCCGCGGCCGCCGGTGCGGGTGCTGACACTGCTCTGTTCTCTCTCCTCGACGGCTCAGAGGCTCACCATGACCAAGTCGTACAGCGAGAGCGGGCTGATGGGCGAGCCCCAGCCCCAGGGCCCCCCGAGCTGGACGGACGAGTGCCTCAGCTCCCAGGACGAGGAGCACGAGGTGGACAAGAAGGAGGAGGACCTGGAGGGTCTGCACGCCGAGGCCGAGGAGGACTCGCTGCGGAACGGCGAGGAGGAGGACGAGGAGGACGACTTGGACGAAGAGGAGGAAGAAGAGGAGGAGGAGGACGACGACGATCAGAAACCCAAGAGGCGGGGTCCCAAGAAGAAGAAGATGACCAAGGCGCGCATGGAGCGGTTCAAGCTGCGGCGCATGAAGGCCAACGCCCGGGAGCGCAACCGCATGCACGGCCTGAACGCAGCCCTGGACAACCTGCGGAAGGTGGTGCCCTGCTACTCCAAGACGCAGAAGCTCTCCAAGATCGAGACCCTGCGCCTGGCCAAGAACTACATCTGGGCGCTCTCTGAGATCCTGCGCTCGGGCAAGAGCCCCGACCTGGTCTCCTTCGTGCAGACCCTCTGCAAGGGCCTCTCCCAGCCCACCACCAACCTGGTGGCCGGCTGCCTGCAGCTCAACCCGCGGACTTTCCTCCCGGAGCAGAGCCAGGAGGTGCCGCCACACGTGGCGGCGGCGGCGGCGGCGGCGGGGGGCGGTCCCTTCCCGGCCCACCCGTACCCCTACCAGTCCCCGGGCCTGCCCAGCCCGCCCTACGGCACCATGGACAGCTCCCACCTCTTCCACCTCAAGCCGCCCCACGCCTACGGCGCCGCGATCGACCCCTTCTTCGAGAGCGGCCTGGCGGAGGGCGCCAGCCCCGCCTTCGACGGGCCCCTCAGCCCGCCCCTCAGCGTCAACGGCAACTTCTCCTTCAAGCACGAACCGGCCGCCGACTTCGACAAGAGCTACGCCTTCACCATGCACTACCCCGCCGCCGCCGCCGCCGCCGCCGCGCTGGCCGCCGCCCCCGCCCACGCCGCCATCTTCCCGCCCGCCGCCGCCGCCTCCCGCTGCGAGATCCCCGTCGACGGCCTGGCGCCCTACGAGGGCCACCCCCACCACGAGCGGGTCCTCAGCGCCCAGCTCAACGCCATCTTCCACGACTGAGCCTCCTCCCCCCACCCCCTCCCCGCCGCCGCCGCCGCCCCTCGGCGAGCCCCGTCGCCCCCGCCGGTGGCCACCGTCTTGTTTACAGGGGGCAGCCCGGCGGGTCCCGCCGCTGCCTTCGGGGGCTACCGTGTCCCCGCTCACCTTCTGTCTCGCTTCTGCCCCCCGGGGCGAGGCTATAAATCCGGGGGTAGGGGCACTGGGATCGCGACAATTACCTGATCGGGATGACAAAAAAAAAAAAAAAAAAAAAAAAGATCACAAGCAATAATTAGGATCTATGCAATTTTTAATCTAGCGATGGGCCAATTACAAAATATATATGAAATCTATATTTTTCAACCAACGTTTTACTACTTGTTACCTTTCCCATGCTGAATTATTTTGTTGTGATTTTGTACAGAATTTTTAATGACTTTTTATAACGTGAATTTCCTATTTTAAACCATGCAGCTTCATCAATTTTTATACATATTGGAAAGGTAGAATTATATCTAATTTATACAAAATAATTTAACTAATTTAAACCAGCAGAAAAGTGCTTAGAGAAGTTATGTTGCCTTAGCACTTCTTTCCTTTCAAATAGTTGAAGAAGAAAAACAAATGCACAATCCGGGCAATTTCTTTCCCATTAAAGTCTCTTTTTAATTGCTTTTAGTTTCTTTTTTCTTTTTTTTTTTCTTTTTCCTTTCCCCCCCTACAACAAGAACCAGATCCCCTAGGTCTTGAGAAGATATAAGAACGAGAGACTTTTATTTTCTATTAAAACATATCAATTCAACACATTACTTGCACAAACTTGTATATAAAGATTATAAGCAAATGCCAACACCCTTTTTAAATCGAAAGCTGCTTGACTATCACATACAATTTGCACTGTTTCTTTTTAGTCTTTGAACCCCTTGGCATTCCGTGGGTTTGGGTTTTTTTGTTTTTTTCTTTTTTATTGAAGAGAACTTGAAGATGTTAATGTTTCCAGGCGATATAAATGCATGATTTTATACACGTTCACACAATCCGTGGTTGTCATACGCTCATCTTATAAATCGGAACCTAAAACTAATCAGGTTGTTAAAGTCGGGCTATATACCTATTGTAGTCGATTAGTACGGTAGCTTGAAACAAATTCAAACCATTTAATCCGTAATTAGAACAATAGCTATTGCATGTACAATGCAGTCCAGAATAAGTGCTGTTTGAAATGTAACGCTGGTTCAACTGGAATCAATCTGTACTGTAATTTTGTTTGTAATCCTGTATATTATGGTGTAATGCACACTGGGAATTTAGAAAAACATCCATCCTTTGGCAACAACATAGTATTGAACATTTGGTCGAATGTTGCATTTCTCCTTAAATGTGATTATTATTTTTTTTTTCTTAGTGTGAGTAATTCCTATGGGATTATTGTTTTATTCGAATAGCTCATGAAAGGTGCGACACTTATTATTTGTAGAATAAAATTGGACTAAAAAAAAAAAAAAAAGAAGGCGGATTCTCTCCTTACCGTGAGGGGTTTCGGGGGGAGGGCGGGTGTGTGTGTGTGTGTGTGTGTTGTGTTCGTTTGCTCATAGCCAAACCGGCCATTTGCAATGCTGATTTGTCGAATTAGAGAAACAGGGGCAGAAACGCGGTTTTTCCCCCCAGAGCTGCGCGGTTCGGGCTGACGCCGAGCGACCCGCACCCGCTCCGGCGGCCCGCGGGCGGGGAGGGGAGGGGAGGGGAGGCTGCCGCCCACCCGCGGCTCTCCCCGCTCAGCCCACGGGTCCCCTCGGGACCGGCACACCGGGAAAGTGCCGGTTCGACCCCGCCGGCGGCAGGTGCTCCTCCCCGTCCTCCCCTCCCGCAAGCCAGCCCCGGATCCTGCGCTATCGATTCGCCTCCCCCCCCTCCCCGCCAGACGCGAAACATGTGTTTCTTTAATCTT
The DNA here is from genome assembly GCA_004320125.1 of Scolopax mira. NCBI lineage: Eukaryota > Metazoa > Chordata > Aves > Charadriiformes > Scolopacidae > Scolopax > Scolopax mira. The sequence continues at coordinate 4,764 of BJBW01014732.1, forward strand.
CACTGATTATTCTGGGGCTTAAGAAACCCGGAGACACAACCTGCGGGACAGCAATTCCTCTAATGACCAGTAACAATCCTCAACAGGTCTTTGCCTTCGACCGTCAGAAACAGATTTAAGAGGTTCCCTGAAATACCCTACACGAAGCTTGTCACAAAACTACTTGTATTTCCCCAGATTTTTCACCCAGACAGAAAATGAACAGGCTGTCCTGTGGCTGAGGGCATTTTTCTTTTCTTTTCCACGGGAAATCAAGTTACTGACTGTCTATTTTAAAGGTGTTTATTTTAAAGGTTTTTATTTTTAAGGTGTATATTTTAAAGGTGTATATTTTACAGAAATCCGACGAGTAAGCGCTGCAAACCTGCGTTGGTCCCGCAGCACCTCCGCGGCCACTCTTTCGTGCTAAAAACCGGCTGAAAATGACTTGGGAGGCGGGTGATGCGTTTCGGAGCATCTCCCCGCGCTCTGCCCCAGCCCGCAGCTCCGCACCCGAAACTGTTGCTGCGTCTGAAAAGGAAGAAAGCAAAAGGCAACTTTTCAAGTACCTTCTTTCAAGGAACCCGATTTACCGGTCAGTGGCGACGCAGCTAAATATACCCCAGATAAACCGAGGCGAAGCAGCTAAATATACCCCAGATAAACCGAGGCGGGGAAATGAATGACGATTTTTTCAGATAAAATTGAAAAAAGCCGACCCAGGCTGGCTCGCCTTTTTCTTCTTAAACGTAAGGATTCTTCTAGTCAGTGAAGGGGCAACTCGCATGCCACCATCTTTTATTCAAAGGCAGGCACAGATGTTCCTTCTGCAGGGGAGGTTTTAATTTATGAAAATGATATTGTTTATGCATGAATGCACTCTGCATAACACACAGTACTTCCATCTGATGAGAGAAATACCACAGAACCAGTGCCAACGTCAGGAACATATTCTGCAAATTTAGTTGCTTAAATGTTTAATGAATATTTGGAAGGCATTTCCAAACCACAAGAAACCTTTTCAATTACCTTTTCTTTTTTCCATGGTTAACAACAAAATTCAACTCCTCTAGCCAATGCAATTTACTTAAAAGATCTACCTAGGCTATCTGAATGTTTGTTACTGTGATACTTTAGAGAAAATAATATTTTAATGTTACGAGCAACCTAATAAGGAAAATTAATTAGGCATTTGGGTAACTAGAGGCTCCATTTTACAAATCACTTGTGAGTTTTGTTATTTCAATTAGTTTAGTGCTTTTTTCCCCCTCACCCTCATAAAATATTGGAGATCTTCCCCCACTCTCCATCCTTTGCTGATGCTTCCATGATATTTAGTTTTTCTGTTAATATCAAGCCAAATCTTAAAATCATGACTCCCACAGGAAGGTCTATCAAGGTCTCTTTCAACGGAAAGAATTACTCACACTGTTCCTCTCCTGTGAGCATATCGCTAATTAACTAAGGCTACAGTGGGATTATCTAACTTCCACATGCAGAGAAATCTCTGGTCTTGAGTCATACCCACACACATGCTGGTCATCCAGTGGAGGCCTAGGACTCTATTTTTATGCCTTGTTAGGACCAATGGCCTTTGCCTTCTGTTTTATGCCACGCTTCCGACGACGGAAATTATTCTGCCACCAACCCATGTCTGAGAAGACCTTGGTGAAACCTTTGCAGATACAGTGTGTGAGTATCAGCCGTGACTGGCAGCTTTTCCCTTCCTGGTTTTCTGAAGCAACAGAAGAGGGTCTGGAGGTTGTGGCCCCATTGTTGCCTGTGATACAGCTATGACGAAGGGGTCTGGAATCCCAGGTTACATCCACGAGACATTTGAGAAGCTGAAGCCTCAGGTGGCACCGAGCCCAAATGAAAAATGTGCCTGAGCATCATCTGACTTTGTCCCAGTGCCTTCAGGAGAATTTCCCAAGCAAAGGGAAATAGATTCAAGGAGAACCAAGGTCCCCGAATACACCAGAAGACAACTGAGCATCACTTTCTACAAAAGATACTGTTCCAGAATTTTAATAAACTAATATAAAAGGCAACAATCCCAGAGGTAATAGAATTAATAGAAATAATTCTAAACTAAGTCTTGAGAGCAAGTAAAACAAACATTTTCTACCATCTGTAACAGTAAAAATGCTTGCAATTATTTCAGTGTTGTAACTGAACAAAAGCGGATCCACCACGACCTTAACGATTCCTTTTGACATATTAAAAATTAGTCTCTTTTTATTTTTTGAAAGAAAGACACCACAGTACTTCTGTACAAAGAAATGTCTCGTCAAATAGTATTAGAAATTACAGAGTTAAATTTCATTTGGCTTGTTTACATATATAGTATCTAAAGATAAAACCCACACAAACCAACCCCACTCAGTTGTCACTCATTCCTATTGAGGAAGCACTCACAGAAATGAAAACTTGGAGCTCTGCCTGGTGCCATATCAGGGAAAATATGTAGAAATTGGTCTTTATTTTTATTGACCATGAGGGATTGCATAGTAACTTTTTCAGAAATTGTAAATAATCTACCCTTTCTGTAGCCAAAAATTCCATATTACAAAACCTTGAAAAAACGTGGTACATGAGTATGTGTTGGAACAGCATGATGAAGATCCACAAAAAGACTGTTCTTTAAATAGGTACATAAGTGTTTTTTAAATAATTCATATATGTATTTAACAAACTGTCAGAAGCTATGCAATACAAAATTAAAACTGACAATGCTCTCAAAGCATTCTCTTAAGTATTTAGGTTGCCTACAGGGTATGTAAAGCTTAGAATATCAGTGCTGGCTTTCAGTTTCCTAGCTTGTAGTAGTTTGCAGCATAAAGTTAACTGCATTTTGTATGAAATAAAATAGAAGCAACTAAGATTTAGGCTATTTGGTAAAAGAAAAATGGAAAACAAGATTTAAAGTAAAATTTTATTACCTCAAAAAGATAGCATATCAACTTTAACTCAAAATAAAAAGATGTCTTCTAGTCAACACATTCTTATTTGTATTCCTTTCCATTATCACATTTTTGTCCATTTTGAATTAAGCTCAGTTTCAGCTCCTGGTGCTCATACAAATGACTTCAACTTCAGACTCCGTTATTGCTGCTTCTTATTCCTGCAGAATAATTTCACTCATTCTTGTTCTCCTCTTTGCAGGGATTTGTCCATCTCCCCAATTTTTCAGAACAACTTAAGGCTACAGTTATTGTGTGAAAAGTTTAGTGGTTTGCTTCATGTCTCTTCTTTGAGGTCAAGGAAAAACAGAACATACAAGAATTAATATTGAGAACCATAAAAGATTTTTTTCTAGAGTAGCAGCATAAGAAGGGAACATAGGAGAGCTCATATTTGGTAAATTAACAGCTGAAGTACAAGCAACTACATGCTAAACTTCCATTGTATAAACAAACACTACAGCCAGAAAAACATACAAGTCAAGGGTATGCTGCCAACTTCAAAATTCAGATTTATCTAGAAGCAAATCTCTATTACCCACTGAAACAAGCCAGCTACAAGAAATGTCCAGCTGAATCCTCCAAATTGGACATAAGGTGTTTTCCCCACAGCATCACTTCATTTCTTCCCATCTTAATTCCTGTTCTGTAACTTCAGCATCATATAACCCATGAATCAAAAACTTGCATTCCTATTTCTTGCCTATTCACTTCACAGCATTTTTCTACCCATTTTTCCTTGAGGCTAGAAGATTTATTTTCCAATAGCATGCTTTAGCTGCATGCTCTCCTTCAGTAAACACTAGCTATATTTCCCTCACTTGCTATTTCTGAAGAGCTTGTCCTACCTCTTATCTTTCTTCACCTCACAGGGTTCTTCTAGAAAAGACATCCGAGACTCCCACTACTTCCTAGACAGCAACAGATAACTTCTTTCATCCATAGAGAAACACAGTTAATTAAGGGGAGGTTAGCTCATGTCCTACTACCTCTCATCTGGGCCCAAAGGATGCTCTCCTTTCCTAGTTTAGCAACCTTGAATAGAGACGTGCTCCCTAGCATGGAGCAACACTTCCTCCAGGTTCAGACTGCTGAGAACAAGCTCTAAGAAACTACAAGGGGATCTCCCCTTCCCCACTCAAGAACTATTTTTAAGAAGCATCTCTCACCCCCAGCATCTGCCTTGATGATACCGTAGTCATACCTGTACCTGGCCATATCATGACCCTCTGATAGCCTCACTGGACCTTAGACCTGAAAATATAGGTCAATAGACCACCTTCCCTGGTAGCTGCTGGGCTAGTATTGATGCTAATTCCTGCCACCAGGCCAGACCCTGACCCAGTCATTCTCCTTTTTATCTTGATGTCAGCCCCACCTCACTACAATAGCTTTATCTAGCTCTCTAAACTCTTACTTGAACTTAGCTATATGTAGCTCTACTCAATCATATGGAGCCCTATCTGATTTATGGCTACTCTCAGCTGCATTCCCTTTATAAGGTAGCTTACCCTTACTGCCCCTTAAGGCTTCTCTTGTGCTCCTGGCTGATAAGGCTCTAAGGCCACTACCGAGCCTTATAAATCTTGAGCAGTCCCACCTGCAACCTCCTACCAACCCCACCCAATGGTCTGGAGGTCTATTTAAGAGCAGCCTGGAGGTACCAGGCTTTTAGAGATGCTGTAGGGTGCTGGTCTCTAGCTGTGGTCCTTATCTAACTGCAAACCCTGTTAATCTAGGTATGCAAATTGATGTTCTGGCCTTAGTCCTGCCTCATCGTTGTGAACTTTACCAGATGATTTGGATCACTGGGAGATCCTAGTCCCCTCCTCTAGGTGACCTTGCTCAGGTACCATCAGGTAGGTCCTGGCCAGAAAGACCTCTGCCTTCGTAGCCTTGGGTTCCCTATTTGCTGCCTGGCCTGTAGGGAACAGCTGGTCCTTGCTGTGCTCTGATAATGGCTTTGCTTTCCTTTCTGGTCTGCCTCCTTCTTCCCCTTCTAATTTAAGCCATTTGTTTAAAAAACCAAAATGTTAATAGAATTTCTAAGGTAGCTCCACTGGCTCCCTAAGTAAAATAGGCTAATAGAATAACCTGAGATCCAGATTATAAAACACAACACAAAGTGTTTTGTGGACTTAGTTCTATGTTTTGTTTTTTTTTATTCCAGATATACTGTAAGGATGCACACTTTCCATACTTATAACTAGAAAAAGAGAATAACTGTGTTTTGTAGAGAACTGCTGATGAACCAAATGTCCTTGTGTGCTGCGTATTTCATTGCCCTTAAATTGAAGGAGGTACATTAAATTCAAAGGCAAAGAGTTACTTCATGCATAGAAAACACAAAATATTTATAAGTATTTGAAGAATATTTCTGGAGGCTATCTGAAGAGCTGCAATATTTAATTTTGTTGTCTACTACACAATTCCTGGAACACATGTACTGTTTTTCTTGTATCTTACTTTTTTTCCTCTCTAACATAGAACATCACACCAGATACTACAGAAGATCACCAATACACACAATCCTTTTTACAAGAAAGAATAAGGCAGCTCTCTGTGTAAGAGTTCTAGAAATAGTGTAGAAATGTATAAAATGATATTTCTAGACTATTCTGTGCTTTTTTCCAAATTCAATTTACAAATCTGGAAGATTTGATATTTAAAAAAAGTCTATTAGTGTAGATTTGCTTAGAACATTATTTTTTCCACCCAGGAAAAAGTGTCTCTCTCTCAGACTTGCAAAGGATTGTGGAGATTGAGCATCTGTGAAGAGTAGTAAACCAAGAGTGAACAGAGAACAGACTTGTATGTTCCTCCTATGCTTTTTGTTACTATATACAATTTTCTTAGTCTAGTAGATAAAAATGTAAAATGGTAAAAGATGTGTAGATGTAGTGCTTAGGGATGTGGCTTAGTGGTGGGCTTGTCAGCTTTACAATTGGATGCAATTATCTTAATGATCATTTTCAACATAAATAATTCTATGATTTCAATATCTTAACGGTTACTGATTTAATACTCCTTTCAAGCAATGTCAATAAAAGGGTGTTAGAAGTTTTAATGACATTAGTTGAAGGGTATTACAAGTCTCTTAGGAACCGCAAGTCTCCCACTGATGGTCATGAAAACAGCATTATTTTATGGTTCTAAGACAGTTATCAGCTTATACTTTCCTGTACCTTGTAAGAAATTATCTGGTGACAATATATAATATACATAGATAGGATGAATCAATAACAAATACAAATGACTACAAGGGATTATAAAAGGCATAGAGCCTCAAAATCGATTCAACTACATCCAGGTTCATGTTGTGCTTTATCTTCTAGTTAATGATCTAGCTTTCCTTTTGAATGACATCAATGCAAACACATTAAAGATCACTGATGCCAAATAACAGACACAAGTTTAATTGGTACATCTACTGTTGTACCAGAATGATAAATTGGTAAGGCAAGCTTATTTGTTTGTCTCACAGTTCTTCCTGCCTTGTCACTCATTTTTCTTTAGGCAAAAAGAAATATTTGGCACAAAACTTCCATAGTTTACATACAATTTCAATTGTTTACACTTTATCTGATTACTTTGCAGTCAAGACATTTATATCCCACCAAAGAAGATCTAAGGGACAAAAAATATTGACACCCTTAAAGTCAGAGTAAGACTATTGACGCTAACAGGTGTAAGCAAGCAGAAGCTTTATGCGGTCATGTTATGATTCAGAAAAGCAAATTAGTGAGGGTTACGTGGCAGTGAAAGCTCGCTCAATGGCTTGATTCAAACTGAAGAGCATTTACAGGCTGCATGTTTAACAAATATTCAGAGCATATTTTAAACTTGATAAAGTAATAGATAGAAATAAGTATCAAAAAGCTGTACCATAGCGACTTTAAAAATGTGTGTTAAAACTGTTTTCTCAGGTACATCACTAGCAGCTTGGTACAGGTTTTTCTGGACCAATTAAGAAAGGTAGCTTAAAAGCTGTGAACTCTTATATCATCCCACGGACTCTTGGCTGGTTTGATTGCAGACAATCAGATTTCCTTACCTGTAACAGCATTTCGCTTCTTGAGTGATGTAAATCACAGGAAGAGCCTTGGATATTTTGGCATGTTTGAACTGTAATTTGTATTGATCTGTAAAAGGCAATTTTTTTTTCATTTATTCCTGTATTTATTAGGGGGACAATGTATATTTGTTTTATTACAAATACTAAAGATAAAATTACTAAACTGCTTATTTAAAAATGTCCTTTTCATGCACTTATAATGCACTTGTGGTGTTATACAACTTGGAACTAAAAAAAATCTTTGATGTCCTGCTTCAAGTTAATCCCTTACAGGCTCAGGAACACCTTATAAAAGGGAGTTGATGCTGGAGAGCTGTAAAATTGAGTGCCATCCGTGAATCTTAAAGCACCTGTGAGCAAAGCTGTCACACCTCCAAACAGTAAAATCTATCATCTGTGGAGTGGGAGCAGAGACGCACGTCTCCCTCCTCTGCATTTAAGCTCTGAGGGTGAGGGATGACTCCACAAGGCTCTGCCTACTTTCTGCTTTGGCCTGCTTGATAGAGAATCTAGTGTTGTAGGAGTTTATATCCCGTTCTGAGTCACTGTGCTCCTCAGTTGTTATGGAGGGTGTATGTAATTGTGATACCTCCACCTAGGTTTAAGATACCAATGTGGTGTTCATCTTAAGGCTAAGCCATAGTCACAACCAGTGAAAGCTCTACCTCTACAGTAGGAGAGAGCTATTATAACTTCATGCCGCAGTTTTCCGAAGTGAAATAATGGTAGTATTTCAGTGACAACATGTGGGGTCCTGACAAAGCAAACAAACTTCTGGAGCTGGGGTGTTCCCTCACAGGGAACCGCACGAGTAACTTGGGGGAACAGAACCGTGAGGAGTCACAGTGCCTTTGGGCTCTTCCCGCTGTTCCCGTACGCAATTTGGGGTCCCGGTGCCCGAGACAGGCCGGCCAGCTGGGGAAACCTCAGCGGGCGACAGCAGGGCCGCAGCGCCGGCCTGCGCCCGGCCCGGTCTCCGTGACCCGTCAGAGCCCTGCCCCGCCGGTGGCAGTAAGCGCTCCGCTCCCCCTCAGCGGCGGAGGGAGAAGCTTCCCCTGGGAGGGGCCGGGGACGGCTCCGAACAGCCCGGCCCGCTCCTCTCCCCTGTGAGCGAACCGCCGTGCCTTCCGCCGAGCACACGGCTCCCAGCCACGGACCGGCGCCCTCCCGCCGGCCCCTGGGCGGCCGCGGCCCCGCCTGCGGGGCGGGGCGGGCGCTGCCTTGGCAGCAGCCGGGACGCCGCCAAGCGGGCCGGTGTGGCGGGCCGGGGGTGCCGCCGCCATGCTGGGCGCCGCGGCCCCCTTCCTCCGCCCGCAGGGACGGGCGGTGGCGCCCCAGGAGGGTCGGCGGAGGGTGGCCCCGCCGGCCGAGGCGGGAGAGGAGCCGCTCCTCAGGGGCATCTTCGAGATCAGCAAGAGGAGCTGCGACGTGGTGCTGAGCCCCCGGCGGCTCCGCTGGAGCCCCATCCTGCCCGAGAGCCCCACAGGTGGGCCGGGGCGGGGCGGGGGGTGCCGCGGGGCCTGGGCCTAGGCCGCCGCCGGGAGCGGGCGGGGGGGCCGGGCCGGGCGAGGCGGCCTTCCCGCGGCGCTACGAGGGGAAGGCGGGCTGCGGCCGGGGCCTCTCCGGGCAGGGCGAGGGGGAGTCGCCTTAAAACGGGATTATTGCAAACTGGTTAAAGTCGGTGGGGTGTCCCTTCCCTTCCCGGGTACGCTGGTGATTAGAAAAGTTCCTAAGGCACGGAGTGTCTTGTATCTGGACTGACTCTACCTGGCAAGAGCCTTTACGCAATTCTTGGTGGGTGATAAGAAAGGAAAAAATGTAAGAGATGGTGTTTTTACAGCTTCTTAGCCCCAGGCAGAACAGTAAGAGGATTTGACTTGGTTTCTGCTGCATCAGCTTTTTTTGGCTTAATGTCCTTGCCAGGTTCATAAACTTGAGTGTGCACAGGTGGGTATGGTTTTGTGAGGTGTGCCTGGGTTTTGTGATGAGGCTTCTGTGGCAGGTTATCCTTGCTCCTTGGTTTTCTGATAAAGCAACGTGCTGCAAGAAAGTGCTGTTATAAAGGATTTGATCAAGTGAAACATTATACACAAAAGTTTTAGAAGAAAGGGAATGCTCCTTAAACGTACCCAGATAGTTTTGTTTTGGTTGTTGTTTTTTTCTCATAGTAACTTTGAAAAGATGAACTAACTTTCAAAACTAAATGGACAATCTTAAAAGTACTTGTATACTGCGGTGACCTCCAGTGCTTACATGAAGGAGAAATCAGAGTTGCATTCATGAATGCAGAATTTCCCGACAGCACAGTTGCCTTCTGGTATGGCACAATTAGCTGTCTAGGCCTGAAATGACAATATTTTTTTTTAGTATTTTTTTGGACAAAACTTAAAACTTCATATAAGTAAGATCCAAGAGCCATAAACTGGGCATACAGAGAAACAAAATTTCTTCCACATGCCTTTTTTTTCTATGTTATGATAATCAGTTCTTCTTCAAGGTAGCCTGTTTGCTTCAGAGGCTCGAGAGTGGTGTGGAAGCCTGCGATTCCAGTGCTGCTGCTGCTTCTGCAGAGAAATACTAGATGCTCACAGCTGATGTCCTTATGGTTCATTTAATGCAACCATGTTGCTATACCAGAGCCACTGAAATCAAACTAACATGGTGCCATGCACAGCTATTGACTCTTATCCTCTGAATAGTGTAACCGAGTTATGGCAGTGCTGTGCCTGGACTAAAATACCAGCTTTTCAACAGTTCCTTTTCTTTCAGCTTCAGTGAAAAAGACACTTGTGGTCTTCCAAATGCTGTGTTTTGAAGTCAGTGGGAGGCTATGAGTTTTTTCTATAGGATTTCCAAATTCTTAAATGTCAAATACTGACATTGAAGATAAAGGGATTTCTAGTTCCTCTCTTGGTATAGATGCCACTACTATGTCATCTGTAGTTGCTCCAATCTCTCCTCGAAAATGAAATAATCTTAAAAGGAAAACTATTAGATTGTTTCTGAGACGCTTCTCTCCTTCTGGCCACTTTGTGATGGGAACACAATGGTCTACCTCAGCATTCAGAATACTTGTGACCCCTTCCTTTGGGCCAGCATGGCTCTGTGTTTGCCTGCTGGTGACTGCAGATGAGCTGAGTAGGCAGTGTAGAATTCACTGTGTAGGGCTCGTTGCCCTCACAGGGATGAATACGACTTACTGTATACAGTAAGTCGGGATGGTTTAACCTCTGCAGTTTGTATTTTAAGACAAGACCTTTTTTCTGTGACACTCACTCCAGTCTGTAAAGTCAGAGAACTACCAGTTGGTTGCTTTCTCCCCTTTACCATGACCTCCCGTTCCCAGTAGTGCCCCAAAAGTACTCCTGTCTTCCCAAGGTTGTCATTTGTCATGTCACCAGTTCTGTGGTTCCCATCCTATGTATGTGGTAGTTTGTGCAGCCTTGGCTCCTTCAGCTTCTCCTAAACAGAACAGAAAGCTCTAGCACAAAGTTCCCAAGCAGGTGACATCTGCCCTGCCTGGGCTTGATCATGTCATGCTCACATATGTGTAGTTCTGCCCCAGTGCACCGTTTCTGCAAAGCTTTTGACAGCATGATTAGCAGGCAGACTTCCTTTACTTCCCCTTTGATTTATGCAGCTTCTGCCTCCTTCAGGGTTTTGGCTACCAGCACTCGCTAAAGATTTTTGATGGCCTCCTTTGTTGTTGGCTCTTCAGGCTCATAGTAAGCTCCCCAGCAGCCTGCTCTCCCCCTCTCAACTAAGGATAACCCGTTATGAATGGCTCGGCTGCCCCCTCCGAAATGCGGGTACAGCCTGGGCGTGCAGCTTGGCTCAGCCTTTTCTTCTCCCTGGAGCCCGATACGCTTTGACCCGTCGCTGGTTGCCTGCTTTTAATGATGCACTGAGCCCTGCAATGATAAATGGAGCTCACAGTCAGCAGTTACTAGTGGGGTTTGTTTGTTTTCCTCTGGCTTCTTTCTGTGTGGTTTTCCTATGCTATAAATGTAATCACTGGAATTAAGACAAAACAACACTTCGCCCTCTGTATTAATAACGCCGCCCCAAAGTGTAGAGCTTCTCCTTTTGGATGCTGCTTCAAAACTATAGCAAAGAAAGCTACCTTTAGTACAGATTTCAAAATAATTCTGTGTGATTTTTAGAATTTCCCAGAAGATAGTAAGAATGACTGAAGGATGGAAAAAATTAATCATTTACATTTAAGAACAAATGCTCAAAGTGATTTTTTTTTTTTTTTTTGGTGTATGTGTATTGAAACCTAATGAAACCTAATGAAATGTAGGAGATCAGCAGCAGTGGATGTGGGAATCATTTGTATTTTAGAACAGTTTCAGAACAAAGTGTCTATTCGGTCATCTTTATGCTGTTCTTCTAATATGGCTTGTTTTTTGTTGCTGAATGAGAACTTTAATCCCGATGTTTCTTTAAGGCCTTCAGCATCTTTTTAAAGATTGCCACAGAATTTCCTGATTTACAATAATTACAATTTTTCAGCATGTTTCTGGCAGATAGGAAATGGAACAAGACTGGTGCTTGCTGAGTGGTTTACTGATATGTGAAGTCCAGAAGCTTTTGATCATTATGGAAAAACTTTTTATAAGTGTAGTTTCTTTTGTGTGCAGTATACTTGACTGAAGGGTGTATGAAGTTGTTCTCTCAGACTGATACCATTCAGGCTGGACTGAGTATTTGCATAATAATAACTTGGGTAAAAACTGCTTTTACAATAAGTAATTGAACATAATAGTCTAAATTAATTGACCAATAAGAAAGTGAGATCTCTGTAGCAATCCAGAAGTTAATGTATTAATGAATATATATTTTCATAATGAAGTTAAAAAGATCAATGTGTTGTTGAAATATATTATTCTTATATATAGTATACTATAGTTCTTGCTGATATTAATCTAAAATATAGCTTTATAGATATTCTACATAAGTGCAGCAATAAAAAAAAAAAAAAGCACTGATGTATTGCAACAGTGAAAGAGTTAGCAATAAAGGACTTAAAATTAATTCCGAGTGCATAGTGGCCTGCTGCCAAGGCTATTTAGGAACAGATGTGGCTGAAATAGATACCAATAGTCTGTTTGGGATCTCTAAAGTAAGACATCTGTCAGTCTATCGGTCAGTTAGGAATAATGGAAATGGGAACTGGCTGCTACAAAATGTGAATTATTGAACTTCCACATTGGTCAAATTCAAAGCTTTTGATTCTGACGGGTAGATAACATAATTTCTGTAAGTGGCTTACCTATTGTCCAAATAGGAAAACTATTTTTAGGGAGGAAACATAAAAATAATATGAAGTGCAACTAAGAGTGAGGTGTACATGTATCATATTAATATATGACTTTAAGATGTAAATTGAAGGAAGAAAGCATTCAGTTTTAAATAAACCCATGGTGTCTGAACTCATAATATGCTCAAATTTTTTTCAAGAAAGTCCATAAAATTAATGTCTTTTAGATAGATGCTGCATGAAACTGAAAAATAATTTATTAATTTGCATCTTTCTGTGAAAAATTAAAAACATTTAAGGAAATAGAGTATACTAATTAAAGGTCTCTTAAAACTTGTTCTTTATTTCATGTGACTTTTAGACATAATGTCTTGATTCTCTGTGTGTCTTTTATCCTTTATCAGCAGATCAGTTTATGGCTATGCGTTTGTGGAACAATTTACGTTGCTTCATGCTTTCTGGTGTTTTTCTTGTATTTCACATCTTTATGCACCTCTCTGCTTATGTTGAAAGGGATTAACGTACCCTGGGCATCTAATACTGGTTTTTGCATGTACTTTAATTCTCTGCCTTCGAAGAAAGAGATCAGATATTTTAATCTTTGTTCCAAATAATAGGTTTCTGTGCTAGGCCTTGCAAATTGTATTTGTGTGTGTTTGGGTTTCCATGCATGTTAAGTGATGTATTAACATCATACATGTTAAATCATGTGTGTTAGTGAGTTGTAAGGAGCTACATGCGTTTGATATCACAAGATTTATTTAGCTTTCACACAATGCAGTAATTCGTCTTTTGTGGCCTTTTCTTTTTGATGCAAAACGCTTTCTATTGGTGATATTGTGGTTTGTGTGATCTTAAAGCTCTTGTAGGGCATGTTTTGAACTTGTCTAAAAGTGATGGGTTTTGTTTCAGTGGTTGGGTGGATTTTTTTTTCCTCCTTTCTCCTGTTGCACCTTGCCATGTACTATGATAGATAAAGGGGTGCTCTGCTTTATTCATCTCCTCTGCCTGCCTGGCGAGTGGGGGCCGGGGGCTCGCCGTGTCATGCATCATCAGGCAGTTGGCACACCAGTGACGAGGCAGATGTAGCTGGGGCTGTGTTTTGTCCGAGGAGCAGGCCAGTTGAAGAAAGGCAGGTTGGAATCAAGGAGCAATCAAGAATACTGCAGTGGGGGTGAGCTGATGTGTTAAGGGAGTATAAGGGTCTTGGTGAATCCCTAGAAAGTCAGAGGAGACATAATAAGGTGGTGAGGTAAAGAGAGGTAGGATGCAAGTTCATTAAAAAAAAAATAAAATTATTTCATAGAATAACTGCCAACTCTTTTGTCTATGCTTTCTGTGCAAAGGTGTGCAAGAGTAAATTGATGGTTTTGCTTATATACCATGACAGAAAGAATCCAAAAGTGCTTATTAAAAACACATTGATACACTAAGCAATCTTTAATGTCCATGCTAGTGATTTTTTCATGTCTGTGATCTTTTAGCTCAGTGTAAATGAATCTGCTTTTTAAATCATTAAAAACAGAATGCAGGCAAATCCTTTATCTAAGTCTAAATCTTATATCTCAGTTTCCAAATTGTCCTGTTCTTCAGCCTTTCTTTTTTTTTTTTTACTCATCTTTCACATCCTAGGTACTTTTGTAGTCTTCTCTTGATTGTCATTTTACCATATCATCCCTGATTTTATACCCCTCTATTATGCACCTGTACACATTTTCTGTTGCATCAAATGTTGCCAACTTAACTTGACTTCCAAGTATAGTTTTTGTGAAAATGCATAGTTTATTTCAGGCAATTCCTTCCATTTAGAAGCAGTGCTTTCTAAGTATCCAAAAAGCTACATAATTCCTGAAATCCTTTCCTAATTTTATGGGGGTTTTGTTACGTCCACAGGAAACAAATACAAAATCTGATTAATAGTTTAGCCACTCAGAATCTGAGACTGCTGCCTACTTTCTTTGTGGCTGTTTCTCTCCTTGGACTGCATGTAGAGTGTGGTTCTGTAGCACGTTGTGTGAGTTAGTTGTGAGCATCATGAGCATAATTGGCTCTTCTGCCACAGTAAATCCATAAAAAACTTTCTTCCATAGTTGTTACTGTTTATGGCATTAGTCAAGTTTAAATTCAGAATATGATGTTTCTTTTGCATTTTCTTATCTTGCATCTCGGCAAAAGACATGTTCAGGTTAAGGCATTTTGTCTTTAATTTACAGTTACAAAATAGAAATGAAAATAAACCAGGAAACTGTCAGCTGCTCTTGTTGGAGACAAAATAAACAAAACTTAGATAAACGTTTTTCCTTTCATGATAGATATCTTATTTGTTAACTATGTATGTTACAAAAGCAGCAGGTAAATAATAGTTGTTGCAACTCTGCAAAAACCCAAACAAATAGGTATTGGATAAAAGGACTCCTTTTATGTTTGCTGTTTCATTTAGGTATGTCCAAGTAGATTATGCACTTCCTTTAGAAGGAAGTTTATATTCCCCTACACTTAGTACTCCAAAAATACTTTTATTCTTTGTAGACAATTTATGAAAAGGGCTAAATGGCTGAAAATCTGAGAGCATAAACCTGAACAATTGAATAGTCTTTGTGTACCCCTTTACAAGTGGGTCATGGAACTAATGTTTTCCTTTCAAGGAAATCAGTGATCCTGGTTTTTATAACTTATGTTGTAACAGTATGTGCAGACAAAACCCCATAATGTGTTGAGTATGTGATACACGTTTTACCATATTGCCATAAGGAACTGCTATTATGTTAGACACCAACTGATTTTGTGATAGTGTTGGATTTCTCTCACATATGCTTATGTTTTTGTACAGATGATCCTTTAGGAACATCTGCTAGTTTTGTGGTGGTATCTGCTGTTTCCTTTCAAAATGTGACCTTTTTGTCATTTACTACTGGGACTGCTATAGAATTGCATTATACCAAGATCCTTTTCTAAATTGATTCCTGTCTCATAGACTTTAACTGTCAATATTTGAGTTAATTGGGTTTTACCATTCTCTGACATACTACAGAGTTGTGTGCAACCATAAAGTTAATAAATCAACTTTTAAAAATACCATCTAATGATTTTATTGTATTTTTTTAAACTGCTAACTTGAAGTGATTAGAGCTTCCTCCCTCTAACTGTTTAGGTGGTCTCAAAAATACTTTTGTCTGCAGACTTAAGTATAAGGATGGTATTTCTCAAACTGTTTCACTAGGGAAGAAGTTTTGGAACTCCTCTCTTGCATTTTAGCAACCTTTCCCCCTTTAGTTGAAATGCAGATAATATCCTTTTGACACTGATACCGGTTTAGGATCATATCTTCAGGTGTAGCTGAGTAAGTGCAATTGCAAGCACATTTGAAATTCAGTTGTGGATGTGGCACTGTAACAGGCAGGGAAGTCATCACCGTGTAAATGCAACCAAAAATATGGGTTCCTTGTGTGTTGGAAACTTCTCTTTTTGGGTGCATTACCAAGATGTACTATAACATCTCTTTCACAGGTAGAAGTTATCTGGGTAACTGGATTTTATGTAGTTACGATGAAGAGTTGAAGATACTGGTATTTCCTGTTTCTGCACTGTGACTGAGCATACAAATCCTTTTTGTAGGACTTTTGTAGGATTTTACAATCAAACTCTTTTGCTGTGGCCCTCTGCAGGAAAAAATGGTGATTTTTGCAATTTGGAAATGTAGCTAATTATTTTGTTTCCAACATATGATGTATGCTTGTGTAGAGATAGTAGGTACTTTCACATAATGGTGTTTGTGGTTTTAACAGTCGAATATGTATTTAAGCATGCATGAGACTTAATATTTTGAAAAGCAAATAGATTTCCAGTGCTTCTTTAGCTTCCTTTATTGATATGCATTTTCATCTAGTTATACCTTTTTACTTCAAACTGTATTAATTCTGAAGTTAAAAGTAATTGGCTTCTAGTTTTCAATGAGAATGCTGCTAAATGTAAAAAAAAAAAAAAAATAGTTAACTCATTTTAGATGTGTTTATGGCTTTCTTGGTTGAACCCACATTTCTATATGAGTATGTATTTTATTATTATCAAAGTATGCAGATTAAAAATGCACTATTGAACGAGAACATTTTGCTTCCTGTAAGGTCTTAAGGTGCTTTCCTGTTGTGTTTCCTCATGGAGTCATAAACACCCCTCTCCCCCCTCCCAATGTAACTCCAGCAGAACAACAAGAAACGTCCCAAAGACCTGGAAGTTTTGTGATACTCGAATTACTGATATCACCAGCTCTTCTTTGGAGAAGAATCAATAAGCTGATTTTTCACAGAACATCCCAGTCCCCATTATTTAGGTACATTTATCAGGAGTGGCTTGTTTATGGTGTAGGATAAGTATTAGCTGAGTTTATCTTTCAGTAATGAGTTTGGTGCTTGGAGATGACTGCATTTATTTCAAGCCTTGAGCTGTTATTTGTATCTTTAGTATGCTCGTAAGTGAGAGGTAAGTAAGTTCAAAATTTCCTAGTTTGTTTCTTTTTAAGATTAAAGAATATCCTTGGTTTATTCTTTCATGGATGGGTATTTGATTGGGTGGTTTTGGTCTGATTCGCTTTTTTCACCCTAGCTGAATATTGTGAAATATTTCAACATAGTGTCTACTGTAAATGCCAAATATTGAATGTTAGTTTATTAATATTAGAGAAACAAAAAACAAAGCACAGAACTCATTTGGAACTCTTTATGTCATCTATCAATGACTACATAGCTCTTAGCAGCTTTGAGATGGATGCAATAAATGTGTAAACCCTGAAGCTGCAAGACCGAGAAAATGCTTCAAGCCACACTTAATTCGGAGGTTTTGTAATGTGATTGTAAGACAGAGCATGCGGAATGATTGTAAGCCATAACACCTTAGTTTTTGTAAAATTGGAGCTCAGAAACCAGAGCGGATCGCAAATTATTCATGTGATCCCAGGATAACTTGTATAAGATTTAAAAATTATTTTCTATGTCCACCACTGGCTTTATGTTATAAGAACTGATCAGTTTTCTTTACAAGATGTAAGGAAGCTGCTGTTTTCTCTCATGGTCTTTTAGTGGTAGCTGACCAGATATATGTGTGTGTGTGTGTGTGTGTTTGTTTGTTTGTTTTTTAAAAGAAAAAAGATAAAAGGTGTTTTACAAAAAATTAAAATCGAAGTTCTGAATTTTCTTGTGAGCCTTCGTGTATAGTAGCCTTTCTGTAAGGGATTTGATGAAAGAAAATTCTGCTTCTTGCGTTTAAGATCTGGTACAACTTCCTCCCTCCTTTGGCTTCCTGTTAGTTGTAGATGTAAGAATATATTAAATCCCTTGACAAAAAAAAAGACGGTACAGTAATTTGGTTTACCTCTCAGTTCTCTAATCTAGCATGTAACTGTTTCTTGCCCGCGTGTTGCAATTTTAAACAAATCTTTCATGAACAGAATTCAGTGCCTAACTCTGAATTTCCTGGCCTTTGTCTATTTGGCTGTGTAAGATGGTGGTTACTTAAATGCTTTTCAGTATGGAGTAATTACCGTAGTTGTGGGTTTATTTGAACTGTGACAATCTATCTCTTCTGTCAGTCCATACACTCAAGTGAATATAGGAAAGTATGCTTTGCAAAGCTCCGAAAATGCAAAGCAACAGATGTTATGTACTGCACAATTATACGTATCCTGGAAACAGATCTTTACACAGTGCAGACAGTCTTGGAAAAACAAAATTTGACATACAAATGATCAAGTTAAGGGTAACAGCAACAAATACTTACAACTAAATATAATATTGCAGATGCCGTTCTGAGTTCAAGTAATTAAACTCTCATCGTTCTATTAAAACACCCTGTTTGACAGATGTTTAAAAATCATCTTTGTGTTTATATTTTTCTGTATTGTTTCACTACAGTGTAGGAGAAATAGAATAAGTATTCTCACTTAAAAATAATGTCGCAGGAAAATGGCTTTTAAAAAAGCTTAAGTTATTCTAACTTAAGCTTATTAACTTAAGTTATTCTTATCTAACTTAAGTTATTCTAACTTAAGTGACAATTCTTGTAAATAAATGACTAAAGGTAAATCGGGAAAATGTCAAGGTAACTTGCTGGCTTTCTGTGTGAAAGCAGCACCTCTGATCTGTTGACTGTTCTGAAGACGGTTCAAAATGAGATTACTCTTATCCAAGTCCTCTCCCTGGTACCCTGTTTGTCACAGGGTCTTTTGGAGACTTGTCAAACAGCTCTGTCAAGAAAGGTACTGAACGATTTCATACTTGGATGGTTTTGGACTTCCCAAAGGCCTGCTCTGTCACATCCATGTAGTGTAACTGGGGGTGAGGTAATTAGTTAGGGACCAAAATTATCATAGCACCAGTAAATAAAATTATTGTAGTACCGGTGAACAATAGCAGTTAGATGGCTAGAGGTGGTACTAACTCATGTTGATGTCAAACTTTGAACACATTTGTAGTTTCATTTAGTAAATTCTGCAGTTGACACGTTCCAGATTGTAAGAATCTATTGATATGTTACAATAGTCGGGAAAGGGTTGTATAAAGATGTTTATTTTTAACTCAGTATTATTAAAGGAAAAAGAATATTTCTGTGAATATTTCTTCTGAATATTTTATGTGAAATGTAATGTTTCTTAGTCTCTTGACTACAACACAGTCATTAAACAAGGCTGTGATTAAACTGAGAATATCCTCCAAATTCTTTTCTGTTCCATTTATCTTTTGTGATGGAGGAGTAGTAATAACTACGATTGCTTTAGGAAACAGTGCTTAGCAGAAGAAAAGAGAGAGTACCTGATAAATGTTTGTAGTGTTCTTTTTTTATTTGCTGTAGTACAAACAAAATGAAATAAAAAGGCTTTTTTTTTTTTGCACTTACATTTGTGGAGCAGTTAATTATTTAAAATATGATGGAAACAAGCAGGTGGTGTTTTTGAAATTTCGTCCCTAGGTCTCACTTGTTTTATGGAAACCATTTGTGGAACATACACACAGAAATTCAGTACTAAACTTACAATGTAATTTATACATATAGGCTTGTTTGTCTTCGTTAAAGCAGCTACTGCTTTTTACGTTTGTGAGTTTAACAGTTTAGCAATATTAGTTTGTATGCAGAAGCAGACTAATAAAATGAACTTACAATGAAAAGAAAGCTGTTCTTAAATGTGTTTCTTTTTGGTATATGTTTCTAATATTTGTTTTCTTTGTTTTCTAATTCCTGAAGCGAAGGCTGCCTGAAAAGTTCATAGTGCCTTTTTTATATTAATAATGTGGTCTGGAAGGAGTACAGAAGACAAAAAATGGCATGGAATAAACACAGAAAAGCAGAAATGTGTATTTGTTAAAATAGGAGTGGAAAAGCATTTAGAGCCTGTCAGTTATGTCCTACAGCACAGTTTCAGAGATATGACTGGTTTACATATTAAACTAGGCAATGGGACAGTGGGTCCAAAAGTTGATATAATTAAGCTTAGTATAATGTATTGATCTCTTACCTGAATGCCATTGGCTTGGGATCAAGATTAGGAGCTATAGCCAGTCCATTCCTAACCTATATTCTTATATCCCCAATCGGTATTCCTAACCTGGGGTCCCTAACAGAAGAAGGGCATGGACCTGTTGGAGAGAGTCCAGAGGAGGGCCACAAAGATGATCAGAGGGCCGGAGCACCTCTCGTAGGAGGACAGGCTGAGAGAGATGTGGTTGTTCAGCCTGGAGAAGAGACTGGAGAAGAGACTCTGGGAAGACCTTATAGAGGCCTTCCAGTACCTGAAAGGGGCGTATGTGAAAGATAGTGAGGGACTACAGGGACTACAGGGGATAGGATGAGGGGTAATAGTTTTAAGCTGAAAGGAGTTAGATTTAGATTTACTAGGAATTTCTGGGGGTGTTGGTCGACTGTCGGCTGAACATGAGCCAATGGTATACCCAGGTGGCCAAAAAGGCCAACAGCATCCTGGCCTGTATCAAGAACAGTGTGGTGAGTAGGACTTGAGAGGTCATCGTCCCCCTGTACTTGGCACTGGTGAGACCCCACCTTGAGTAGTGTGTCCAGTTTTGGGCCCCCTACCACAGGAAAGACATTGAGGTGCTGGAGCGGGTCCAGAGAAGGGCAATGGTGAGGGGTCTGGAGCCCAAGCCTTATGAAGAGAGGCTGAGGGAGCTGGGGTTGTTCAGTCTGGGGAAGAGGAGGCTGAGGGGAGACCTTATTGCTCTCTACAACTACCTGAAGGGAGTCTGTAGAGAGGTGGTGGTTGGTCTCTTCTCCCAGGTCAGAGATGATAGGACAAGGGGTAATGGCTTCAAGTTGCGCCAGGGGAGGTTCAGGTTAGATATCAGGAAATATTTCTTTACTGAAAGGGTTATCAGGCCTTGGAATGGGCTGCCCAGGGAGGTGGTTGAGGCGCCATCCCTCAGGTATCCAAGAGACGAGTTGACATGGTGCTCGGGGATATGGATTAGTATTGGATTGGTGGTGTTTTGGGTATGGTGTGTGGTTTGTGTGGTTTTGGGTATTTTTTAGTTCATATGTGGTTTGGGTTTTTTTTATTATTTATTTTTTTGGGGGTGTTGTGGTGGTTTGTTTTTTTTTTTTTCCATTGGTTGGACTAGATGATCTTAAAAGGTCCCTTCCAACCTAGGTCATTCTGTGATTCTGTGAAATTCTTTCCTGTGAGGGTGGTGAGACACTGGAACAGGTTGCCCAGAGAAGTTGTGGATGCCCCATCCCTGGGGGTGTTCAAGGCCAGGCTGGATGGAGCTTTGAGCAACCTGCTCTTGTGGGAGGTCTCCCTACCCATGGCAGGGGGTTAGAACTAGATATATTTAAGGTCCCTTCCAACTCTAACCATTCTGTGATTCTGTATGATCATAGGTTTATTATGTGGAAAATGTCATCTGTCACTTGAACAGTTGTTAGGATTGTTATGTTCAGGATCATTTGAACATAAATAGAGACTAAACCAGATATTTGTATGCTCTATAAACCAATGGTTATTTAACCATGTCTAGAATAGTGTGTGCAGTTCTGCTCTTCCTAACAAAGATAGTGTGGGACTGGAAAAGGTTCAGGGGGTGACAATGATTAAAGGTAAGGACTGGCACCTGTATGAGAATGATGGACTAGCCTGTCACTTTTTGGTCTGAAAGGAAGGCAATTGAGATGGGGCCTGGATAAAGTAGATGGCTTTCCGTCTTCCACCATAGAAATATGGTGCATCTAATAAGGCTGAGAAGAACCAGGCTGAAAACAAAAGGAATAATCATGCAACAAGTAAGAGAACTGCAGAACTTACTGCCAGTTGCTAATGCTAAAAGATTTTGTGCATTCAACTGGAGATGGGAGACCTCATTTGAGTGCTGTTAAATGTGTAGGAACTGCAGTCAGTTCATGGTGTCCCAAATGAAAACAGGTGGGGAGTGGAAAAGTATTAGTGGAAAATAGAATAAATGCTTGCTTTATTCCGTCTCTTAGCATCTGTTTATGGCTATGGTTTGACATAAGATACTGGGACAGATGGACTTTTGCTCTGATCTGGTATTGCTGGTCTTACATACCAGAAACCTGTTAAATTATATTTAAATTATATTTTATGAAAAAGCACACACATCACTGTGTCTGTAACTCCATCTTTATTTGCACTGCTAAGCAAGCTTGCTTGGTAGAATTTAAACTTCAGTTTGCCTAGCCTTCCATTTGAAAGATACTTTTATTGGTGGGTTTTTACAGTTTAAACAATGTTCTTGTCTGACAAAATATCAAGAGATTTATTTTACTATTTTTTGTTAGGAATTACAGTACAGTAACAAGCTGTAGAGGAATCCTGTATTTCTTAGCCATTAGTGCCTTGAAAATACTGCTCATATGTATGTTTATAATTGCTGTAGTGTTGGGGGTTTTATTTTTATTGTGGAGAAGGGAAGTTAAATTCCAAACACATCAGCTAAACTTGGATAGGATAGGAGTCTGAAGCCATTACAAACCATTCCAGGAGAGTACTTAGTTTCATCAACGTCAAGATTAGGAAAAAGTGCAACTTCAATATGCTTAGCTAGAATTTTTCTATAAATCTCTTTCGGAACATTTCTGATGTTCACAGGATAGAAGATGACCCTCAATGTAAAACATCCATTCGTTATGTCAACAACTTAAACATGTATGCCAAAGTATCTACTGTACTTGAACACAAGTGGTGATAATTTTCTTGCACTGTTTCACTTAAGGCTGTCAAAGATTGTCTGATTTGTAGTGTGTGGCTGGATACATGTAGAAACTCAGATATGTTAAATTTACTTTTAAATGAGCAAGATAAGCTTAATATTGTGCTAGAGGAAAATTTAGATAGAATAGTAACAATAACACATACACTGTTGGAGACAGTCTGCTAAGATGCATCTCTGTGAGTTGCTGTCTGAGTGCTTTGAATATGAATCTTCCTCTAATCCTATAACCATATGTGGGATCTTTATGCCATTAGTAAAATTCTTAGGATCTGCAACTAAGATATTTACTTCAACCTCATAGTGGTGATCCCTGTACATACATGTCCGTTTGGTGTAATGCTAGGATTTAGAAATTTGGGATGGTAAAAATTCATATGTATTATGAGAAGTTTGAATTTTGTCTGTCTTATCTGACGTGTGTTTCTCCAATAGTGAAAACTCATCTGAAACTGCATTTTTTGATATGTCAATCAGTAGTCTGTCTTCTGGCTTTAGTACTTCTTAGTACTATGATTAGGAATAGACTGAAATTAGAGAATAGATTTGTAAAAGTGGTATGTAGCCAAAGTTACCATACTGGAGTTAAGAGGAGTAGAGAGAGATGTCAAGGAATTTGCTCAAAATAGGAGACTGCTTGTTTGAGGCTTTTGGTGCATACAAGGATGAAAATCACTGGAAAATTTTGAGGTATTTTTTTGACTAGTGGCTCTGTTTTGAATCAGTTGGTATACCTGTCAGAAAATAAGTAGGTCTCTGTATGTAATAATACACGAATGTAGTTTGATGTAAAAGTGCAACTTATTTCTATGCTGATAGTTAATTTTGAATTTCATGGTACTTAATACTAAAATTTTATTCACAAAGCATTTTATGTATTCTGTATGTTCTTTAAATTGCATTAACTTATTCTGCTTTATGCACTGGTTATTGCATAAATCAAAACTAAGATGGAGATCTTTTGATTTTTGAAAATCTCATGAAAATCTCAAATCATGTGTTTTCAGTGACTCATTGCCTTTTATTCTTATAATTCCTGAACTGGATAACACATAAAATATTAACATAAGTCAAATTACTGGCTTTACCTGATGATTTTTGAGTGTATTTTGATTTCCAAAATAGCACTGTATACAATTTTCTTATAGTCTAATCCTCAGAATTTATTTTTTTTTGGAAAACATTTTCTAGAGCTGTTGAGCTGTTGATACACTTTGCCAGCGTCTTAGGTACATCATTAGAAATTTAAATGAGGTTAAAGACAATTATTATTTACAATGTTAGTTTTATTTCCACATAATTGTATTGCAGTGTGTATTCAACAGTTCTGCTGCTAAATGAAGTAAGCGTATCCTTAGCTTGCTGTGCAGATACATGGGCACAGGTGGACATCTTGGTAGTATGCACCATGCAGTGAAACACATGGCACTACACAACATGGGGCAAAGAGCACGCAGTTTGAATTAGAAGTCATTTTATGGATAGCTTGTAAATTTGTGCTTGTTCATATATAGGCTGTAATTTCTAAAAAGGGTGTACGTGGTTTTATATTGAATATTTGTGATACATGCGCCACTCTAATGTAGTTGTCCTTACTTTGTGGAGAGAGGCAGTATTGTATGAGCCTGTTTATGTCAATATTTTAATAATTTATCTTTATAACTGCTTTTGTCTATATTTATAGTAACATTGGCACCCTGTGTACAGAAGATACAATCAGTGCTGAAAGGAAACTTGCATCCATCTGGAAGCAATAAACTTTTCTAAAAGACTGCACAGTGTTACTTAATCCTGTGATTTCTTACTGTGAGTGAAATTAAGGTTTGGTTCAGTTGTGTCACATCATATTGGTATCAAATCTTCTGTGAGAGCTTTGTCATAGTGTTAGGCTACAAACAAAATTTCAAAATTGAGGGAAGTCTGAGAATGTAATTTCCTCAGTCACAGGATTATGCATCACTGCAAGTGTAGTCAATTCCATATAATAACATTAATTGTAATACCAGAAAGCTTCTGGAGTATTGCATTTTGTAAGCTTTTTCTTTATATGAAGGGCTAATTTGTATATTGCACAATTGGCTAAGCACACCTTAAATCTTGCATTGGGTTCCAAGTCATTTTTGCGCTTTACATGTATCATGTATAAAGTATGTTTTTAATGTACTAAAATATTTTACAAAGTTAGAGAACCCTAAGAGGAAGGGTGGGAAAAACCCCATGTATTATAAAGATCATCTAACAAAATTGTGGGGTTTCTTGTTGCTTTTCTTTTAAGTCTGTTACAAGTGTGGTGTACATGAACAAAATAGGATTCATTCATCCCTGCAGGCAAAGTGGTGTAGTTTACATTCCTCCTTTTCCTATGGGGCAACTGAGCTGAAGAGCCTTGGGGTGAGGGAAGGGTTTCATGCTTGTCAGAGGATTCTGGTGGTGCTATTGCGGTCTCTTGCCCTTGGGCTAGTGTAGAAGGCACGGATAGAATGATACAAAGGATGGCTGAGTTTATGAACAAAGCTCTTGGAAAAATAGATCAAAGATCAATGAGGATAAAGCCAAACACGTAGCTGTTAATCAATGAGAAGTTCATGGATGAGCTTGTCTAGCAGGTGATAGCTCTGCTTCAGTACCTAAAAGCATGAATTGCTAATATACATGAATTACTAATAACTTAAGGAAGGTAATTGTCCTGTGTTTAGAATGGGATGTGTCTGTTCTTTTTTCCTGAAGAAAATGTTGTCTTGAAAATCTTTTCTACAAAAGACCAAAATTCAGATATTTGAGGCATATAGAGTTCTCTGAAACGCTGATGTTTAGCGCTATGGGTGATTTGTAAATCTGTATTTGAGGCTGAAGCAAGTCTTGTGCCAGTAAGAGTCCAAGTAGAACTAATTATTAACTCATAGTTAATAAAGCTCAGTGATGTCATGTGTCCATAAGAGGCTATTTTAATCTCCCCCCATCTTATTTTCTGAAATGTCAGAAGTAATTGCCATGATTATGACATAAATTAGTAGGTACAAAACAGCTTGTATGTATGACGCTTTTTTCAAATTAACGTAAAATTAAGCTTATGTTTCCTCTTTGGGGATTCTCCAGTATCTTTCAGCTCTGCAAGGCCATTGTATTGAATCATGTAAATGATTAGATCCCAGTCTTCAGTTTTATTTCAGAAATCTTTCTCTTTTAATAAATGCTGTTATAAGATGGTTGTATTGTTGGTCTATGTAAAACTAGTCATTTAATCTAATGCTTGTGCTTGCAGAGGTTTTATAAAATGATGGAAATAATTGATGTTTGTTGTCATGTTATCACTCTGAAATTTGTTACGTAACTCCTTAAATATATTATATTAAAAGCCCTAAGGTTTCAGGCACTTAACAGAAGGTTTGCTGCTACTTTTCCAGTCATATGAAATTAGGCAGTATGTGGGCCATACTCTTAACATAAAATGTAGAGCTTTCTATAGTAAATTTATTTTACTATAAATTTTCAGTGACCTCTTTCTTGGTGTGGTGTGAATGAGGAAATTTAGCTATTTAAACCCACAATCTTTGTTGTATGCATCCTCTTGAATGCTTCAGGATCAGCATCACTCACTGTCTGCCTTGCTTCCTTTCAGCTAGTGGTGGTGTTCTACACAGGGTTATTCCCAGTAGATCGTCTTGTTAAGGGGGCTATTTTTCATTTCATCATCTCCTTCAAATTCTTTGTTGGCGAACAAAGGGGAAATGCTTCCTGAAGGTGGCATTTTTTGTGTGGAACAGCATTAGGCCTTGTGGTAAGCTTCAATCACTCTTTTCCATGGAGGTACTTATTCAAGAAGCTACTTGACTTCTTTTCAAACTAATGGTTTTAGTATGTTTTTCTGACAAAGTTCTGCTGTTAGCCTGTAATTAATAAGCAAAGTACTTCACTGCTCTGAAAAAAGAGATGGAACGAGACATTAATGAAAGCTTGATGGATAGATGTCTAATGATCCTCTTTACAAGAAGATGGGCCTTGTTCATGGAGACCCAGGGTGTACTCACTCTTGAGATCTGGTTGCACTCGGAGGGGGAGTCCCCCAGGCCTGGCTCCTCTTTGTGCGGGATGAACTCCAGCAAAGATGACTTCTGAACTGTACTAAACTCTGACCTTATGCTATGGAATTAATTGGACTGTTCCCCTGTTTGCTCTGCCAGTTGCCAGCATCATCTTTCCTTTTGATTCAGCCAGAACTAGGCAGTTTGGCAGTGGTGACTTTTTGACAGAAGTTCGCCTCTTGCCATCCTTTAAAGTTGTAGTGAAACTTGCCCAAATTTGAAGTCCTTGAGCATGGCGCAACTCAGGACTTCAAGGACTACACCAAATGTCTCCTGAAGCTGCCCTTCCTGTAGCTGCTGTGATGATACAATGCTGGGCACAGAGGTGTGTATCTGCAACAGCCCTCTAGAGCTGATGAGGATGTTCAGAAATATGAGTTCTTAAAAGATACAATGGAGAACAGGGATTGGACTCAGTGGGTCAAGGGATCTTGTGGGGAAAAAAGCAGTTTGAAACATGAGAGAGAGACAAAAGGGAGGACAAAAAGTCGGAGGTTACGGTTTTAGGTGTGCCTCTGCGTGCTATGAGTATGGTAAAATTGTCGAGAAATACTCTGAGCAAAGAAAGAGAAAACTTTTCACTTTCTGAAGAATGCATTGAAACTTGCACAAAGCTATTAAAGCCAGTTTTATATTGTTGTATTTATCACATTTTGAGTTTTTAAAATTATTTGTAAGATTTACTGGGCAGAGAAATAAAATAATGTAATTTCTGTTACCTAGTATAACCCTTTATCCCATGATCTCAGATTTGCATTGGGAAATTGCTGGGGTTTTGGTTGGTTGGGCTTGGGATTTTTTGGCTGAGTTTGAGTTGAAAAATTGGAGCCTGAAGTACAGATTTGTCCAAGAATATTATTATTTTTTTTTTTAGTATATCAATTATTCTTCATAATAATTTTATTTTTAGAGATAGCTATCTATGATAGTACTTTAAGATGACTTTTCTGACTGAATAGTGAATAATGCTTTTTATCGCTGTACTGAAGTAGTGTGTAACTTCCTATCCAGGAAAACTAACTTAATGTGCCATTATAGGTTTATAGAGTAGAGTTATATTCCGAGTCTTATATTTTTTTTTAGTTGATAAGATGTAAATAGAGCTCTAAAAATTAAGAGAAAGCATGGCGCATCTTTCCCAGTTCTTGCTGGCTGTTGTTGATCTGTGTGTGTGACCACTGGGGAGTTAGCAATTGGAAGTGAAAATTCACAGCAGATTGGCTCAAACCGTGTTGCCTTCCTGCTGGTGACAGGAGACAGTCCCAGTCCTTCCTTCCTCCCTGCTGGGTATTTTCTTATCACTTTGAAGCATCTCTGGGTTTGTAGGACTTGTGTTGAACCGATTATATTAAACAACTTGTCAGAAGACTATGGCGGCGCAAAACCTAAAAATAAAGTGGAGAATCTGTGTTACTTTAGGGAGTTGAATTGACTCAGCTTGGTTTTGCCAAGTGCCAGACATAAGGAAAAGGGCTGGGCTACACAGTTGTGGCAGGTGAGTGATGGGGGTAGGTGCCTGTGTTGGAAGAAGGATTAGTGGCAAGGTATTGCCTTGGCTTGGCAAAATACATCCCTTCACCCTCAGATTTTCTAGAGACAGAGAGTGAAAATTGGTTGCATTCCTGCCAGATGTTTTTAAGCTCAGTTTTCTGCCCTGAAGGAATACAGCTGTTGCTACAAGTGAATAGCTGCCATTAAAAGATGAAGTTAGTAGTTAAACCCTGCTTTTAGTTTCCAGCTCTGGAGGAACTGAGGTGCATCTCTTCGGTATTTTGTAGTGCTTTCTGAACTCCTTAGTGCTCCTGACGAGGCCAATATACACAGACTGAGAAATGGTTTTCTAGACTGGGGCCCTGGTTGTGTTATGCTGCTCTTACACCACCATTTAAAAGGACTAAGTAGTGTAAAGGTAATCTTTAAAGGAAAAACAGCTCCTCCCCTGCCTGTGCCTTGCTGTACCTTCTTCTCAGCTTACTGTTTGAGACTCTCAGCAAACAGAAAGTGCAATTTTGCTTTCTCTGCTTGCAGAAGACATCAAGGAGCACACCATCAAATTTTGCCAAAGGTGTCGCATGACCTGCCTTTTTGAAATAAAAATACCTTGAAAATTCAGATGTTCTGCAAATAGCTTTTCTGTCTCGTATTTAGAGTCTTTAATGTTAAATAGCTTGCCAAGCTATACAGTGATTGACAGCTCTTCTGGCAAGAATGATCATACTTGCTCCTTTATATTTCTCATTGCTAGTCCTTAATCAAAATTGTAGCTGAAAACTGTCGAGGTTTTATAAATCAGTTGCATGCTACTTATTGTGCTTTGCAGACTACACTTGGCCTTGAAGAGTTATTAATTGCTGGTTTATATGCATTAGACATTATTATAGTAAATGAAATACTCCTAAGCCTAAATTTGTAGATGTATTGTCAAACCTAACTTCATTTATGATTCTATTTATTTCTTTTGTTTGTTTGTTTTATATTACGGCAGTTATATTTTATTGCATATCCTGAATGGCTCTTTTGAAAATCCTCTTTAGACAGTGTAGGGTGATCTGTAATCAGTTCTCTAACTGCTGTAGAACACTGTATTTTCTTTGGTGAAGTCTTGATGATTTTTATTTCTAATTATTTCTGTTACGTTACACTGCATTCAGCTATAGCAAGCAACTATTAATGAAGTAAACTTTGAGAGTGTGATGGGATGGAGGGCCTAAAATGTGTAGGAGATTTATCTATTAGATGTGGTTAAGTGGGGCTAGATGCATTACCAAAGGTCATAGGAAGAACTTATGGCCAAAGAAGTATAACACATTTTCCTTGGTGTCCAGTTATCATACTTGAATTCTATAGTCACATTTCATGTGTATTTTCTACTGATTTTGTACTGTATTCTAGATATTATGAAAATTGAGTCATCAAATACCACTTCTAGATGTTGGGCCTCTATGGTAGAAAAACTGTCTGATAAGTGTTTTGTTCTTGAAGTGTTGGTGTTTGTATTTTAATAACACACTTCTCTTTATGAACTGTTTTATTTTGCAGTAATACTGCTTTTTTCTTTGTGTATGTTTTCATCAGTTTTGCTGTAAACATGATAATCAATTTGTTTAAAGCCTAGTCTCACACTCTTCACAATTCAAATTTGGATTTCTATTTATAATTAAACTGCATCTGAGTGTATTAGTCCCCCGCTCTTTGATTTAGCTCAGTGTGGTGTGTTTGGACATAATTTTTTGTTAAATAAGAGATTAGACTACCATAAATAAGAAAAATGTAGGGTAGTGTCATTGTTTGAAATCAGTTAAAGGATAAATAGGAGCATAAAACTTCCTAGAAGTGCGTATATCCAGGCAGGCTTTTTTTTCATGCTGTATTTGGAAAAAAAAAAAAAGTGGACATGTGCAGAAACTGTGAGTACAATTAGCGTCAAGCAGATAAATCCAACTCTAATCCTGTTTACGCTCTACATCAGACAGATGTGCTGAGATTGATTTAGACAAGCCCTTGGCTTATAGCAATTTTTTTTAAAGTGCCATATATTCTGGTTTTGTTAGATCTTTGTTAAATGTTAAGTGCTGTTAGTTTTACTATTCCTAACGCCTGTAACCTACTTTATACAGGTTTCCTCTCTGCTGTCATGATGACAGAGCAGCCTGGTAGAAGAGATTATCTTTATTCCTTGTAATTAAATTGACTTTTTTTTTCAGAAGATACAACAATGGGAAGTGGGTACTGAATTAAATAAATAGCATGATATCTAATAGATGTATACTTAAATCTCTTGCAAGAACAGATGGTACCCAATATCTTTCTAAGTAATGTGAGAGGACAGTTAATGTCCTGAAACAGCTAGCAATAACCAATATGATACTAATGAACCAATAGGTCTTTGGAAGTTTAAAAAAGTGTCTAATCCAATATATACTTTCTTTTTAAAGTAAACTTGGCTGTTATCACGTACTAGAAATATTTTATAAATGTGGCTCATGACTTACATTTTATTTATCCGAACTGCTTTATAAAATTTTACACTATTTGTGATGATCTTATTTTCAGTAAAAATAAAAGGTGAAAATTATAGAATGTGCCTAAGGACTTTAATGCAGATTTCTTCTCAACGTTATTAAAAATTGGCTGTCCTAATCCTACTAGCTAGATCGATATTTCCTCTGCGATTAAAACTCAAGGATAATGCTTTTTGTATGATTTGGTGTTTCTACACTTTACGTGCTTCTCCAAGCTGTATCTGGAAATGTATTCCAGTAGAACAGCTAGAGTAAAATCCTACTTCTGAAAGTGTAGTGCTGCCTGATAAGAATATGTTATTTTAAATTTCAAACGTTTTGATGTGCATCAGAGCAACACAAGAATTTGACAAGTACATAGTAAAGGGAAGTTGTAAAAGCAAATAAAAATCTGGCTGAAATACTAGCACGAAAATAATAGGCAAGATCTGGTTTATGACTCAATGTCATTCTATGAAAGCTAATGGGGGAAGAAAAAGTATTTTAACAGG
>BJBW01014733.1:2749-13209 GCA_004320125.1 Scolopax mira
TTTCTGAACTGCTCACCCCAAGTTTCTGCTTTTAAAAGGTAAAATAAAGAACACTAGTGGTACTTAGAAATGAATGACAAAGCAGCAGAATGACTCCTGAGCCATCAGGAGTTTGTGTCTTGTGTTTGTTTGGCTTGTGTTAATAATTTGTGTTCTATTAACTTCACAAAGATAATAATGATGATCCTGAAGTACTTAATGGGAAATCAGTTTATCTTGGGGACTTAGATTCAGGTCTGTGCCTGAAAATAAAGGAATATATTCAATTGGACTGCAGTACTTTAAGCGCACGTAGCTTATTTTGTGTAACTTTAGATATATAGTAAGCAAAGATGGACTTCACAGTAGAAGGAGTTGTTTGCAACCTTCTCTTCTCTACAAGGAGCTTTGAGTGTCCAAAACACACCTGAAACCTGTAACCCCAATAACTAGGCTGTATTAGGGTTTCCAGATAAGCAACATGTGTGTTGTACATGCATTTCTGATAGGTATGGCAAGCAATTTACTTTCCAAAGAATGCATCCTCTTTGATAGTGAGGGACTGATATGCATCTTCCTGAAACTAAGTGATGCAGTGAAATTATCCATATTTTCCAGCTTTCTTTCATAGCCCTTACTGCATGCAGGGACCTGTGATGACAGTTGAAAAGTTCAATGCCAATTGACAAGAGTGATTGCAGAAGTCATATGATTTTTTTTTTTTATGGAGGATGACTAAAAGAAGAGTTCTGACTAAAGTCTCGTTTAATTGTGGCTGCTGAATGTCGTTGGTTCGGTTCCTCTTACAGGAAGGGTAGTTTCTTATTCTTTACTATGTATGGTATCTTTAAAACAGGTAAATACAAGGTAGTTATTGGGGTTTTTTATTAGTTCCTGCTTGCCTGCAAGGTGTGCCTAATTTTGTACACAATTTAGAAGTAGTTGCTATCAGGAAAAGAATCAATCCCTATGTTAAGGTTACAAAAATGTGTTATTTAGTATGAATGCAAAAGTGAAAGAACCAAATCTTAAATCTTCAAATGTAGTATGACTTGTGTCTGTTTGGGATAGAAATTTGGGGGGGGGGGGGGTTATCATATAATTCTCAGCCTTTCAGAACCTGGAATACAGTAACACTTTTGTAGTTAGAAATTCTAATAGTTTATTACCTTCAAAACGAATTCACAAAGTGATCACAAATTAAAAAGGCTGTTGTTCAGACAATGCCAAATTTGAGAGGAGTGAGAAAAAATTAATTTTTTCTCTCTGTTGTAGGGTAAGTTATTTTTAAGAACTTGGCAGATTCAGAAACATGTTATGAAACTAGCATTTTATTGGTTCCTTATATCATAAATCTCTTTTTGAAGATTGAATGAAGTGCTTATAACTAACAGATAAGCAGAATAATGGGCTCGT
The DNA here is from genome assembly GCA_004320125.1 of Scolopax mira. Classification (NCBI taxonomy): domain Eukaryota; kingdom Metazoa; phylum Chordata; class Aves; order Charadriiformes; family Scolopacidae; genus Scolopax; species Scolopax mira. The sequence continues at coordinate 4,145 of BJBW01014733.1, forward strand.
GACTATTAGTACATAGCTTGGGTTCCAGCCCTTTTGTCATTTCTCATAGTTTAGAAATGTATTTTATTACTGATAAGCAAAAAAAATCACAGATGATTGCTAGAATGCCTCGTATTTTCTAAAGCTTAAGAGAAGGAAAGTTGTGGGTTTTTTTTTATTTACTGAACTTGTTCTATGCCATTTCATTTGGAAAATATATTCTAGCTGAACATCTAAAGTGGTTCCATTTGAAATGAACACATGAAATTTGTACGGGTGCATGGTGGCCTTTTCTTTACTCTTTTATTCATAAAGCCAGCTACCCCCAGCTTCCACGGAGAGCCAGGTTCTCTGCACACAGCCTTTCTATGCATCAAATTGTTTGCCCTCCATTATCAGTATAGTTATTGCTATGATGTTTGTTTACACGCCTGAGATAGAGTAGATATTCCACTGAATAATGTAACCGCTTCTCTTAGACATTTATGTAAGAGGATCTTAGATGGAAACTTTCAAAGCTGCTTTCAAAAGTGATTTGAGAGGGTTCAGGTTTCGTACACATGTGTTTGTCAGATGCAAGTTGTGTGTTCAGAGAACGTTTTTTCTTCTTGCTCTAAAAATCAGTGCTTTTAAAAGACGGGTACCTGAAAGTTAAAAGGCAGAGGGTGTTTACCTTCTCTTTGAACAACCTACAGGCCAACCTTATAGAAAAACAGAGAGAAAATTTAGATGCGTGACAAATATTGCTGATTAACGATCTGGAAAGAATTTATAAATAGCTGCAATTTAACAACGGAATAACTGTGGCAGCAGTATGTGTTGTCAGACAGAATATCTATGCTCTCAAAGAAAACCAGAGAAATGGTGTGCGTGATCCCGGCGGGAGCGTGCAGAACACACATGGCAGAGGAGCAGGCAGAGCAGGGCTGAGTCCCAGGCCATGTCCTCTGTGTTCACTGCGTGGAAAGGGAAAACCTTAGCTGAAAACCTGGTCGTGTGTGGAAGATAGTTCTTTGTCCAAGTTCACTTAATTTTTGCAGGATAAAGATTAGCAGGTCTCATTGTACCATGTTGCATGCCGTCTAGATGCCGCTGTGTCTCGACTTTTAAACTTTCTTGCTGGTCTCTGTGTTCTTAGAGACCAGCAAGAAATAATAAAATAGAAACGTGACCGCCATATTGTAATCTCCATCTCATCTTATCCACCAGGCCTCAATCAGAGATTTGGTTGGGTTTTGATTTGGAGGTTTGTTTGCCTTTTGCTATTACCTTTATTTTCCATCTGCCCATTTGTATTTGTACAAAATGTATAACATCTCTGCCTCTTCAAGTTTCACTCTACTTTCAGTTGCCCCCTGATTAATTCTATGCATTTTATAGCCAAACACTTTTAATTCTTGGAGTCTTTATTTCTGAAATAACACAGGTAGCATATTTCAGACCAGTATTGGAGCAGGTTTGCAAATGGCCAGATACATTTTAATTAGCAAATGGTCCAACTTTATGGAATGTCTCTCCAATTAGAGACATTCTCATATTGGTATATGAGAACTTATTTGACTCTGACAAGAAAGCAACTAACCCTTGCTATCTTCTGAAATTGGAAACAGCCATTGTCTGAAGCACCAACTTTCACAATACTTTGCCTCTAAAATTTTCTCTTAATTGGATAACCAATACTATGTCATTGTCCCTGTCTCAAATGAAATGCAACCCCATAGCTTATTTATGTTCCTTAAAAACAAAGTTGCTTCCTAATTTCACCTGTCCCTACTCTTTCAAATTGGGCCGTTGCAGCTGAGTATTGTTTGGGTTTCAGAAGTATTACTACTGATACTTGCCTCGTATATTAATTTTGAGGAGTTCTGTGTATTGTTTTCATAATGTTTTAAAGCTTTTGTTTTTCTTTTTGAATAATTCTTAGGAAATGGCGAAGATTCTCAATCATCCAAGAGTATATGCTTTTCTGCACATACCAGTCCAGTCAGCCTCTGACAGTGTGCTCATGGACATGAAAAGAGAATACTGTGTGGCAGACTTCAAGCAAGTAGTGGATTTTCTTAAAGAAAAGTAAGTCTACTAGTATTTGAGAAAATAAGTGTTGGGTTTTTTTCAGTGTATAGAGCATATGGCTGAAAACACAATTACTTGCAACTTCATAATTCAGGTATGAAAAGGAATGAGCTGCTTTAAGCTTTGAAAGTCTTTGAGTTTTCTTTAAGCCCCTTGATGTGGTTTGCTCCTTTGCTGGGGCATTTATAAGCATCTTAAGTCTCTGCATGACATGCTTTTAATTTGTCAGTATATTCCTAATCTCTTTCAAATAATACATTCTTAAATTGTTTTTTTATGCTTAAACTACTATATATAGACTGCTTGAAGTTAAAGTTATTTAAGTATTCTTTAATGTGGCTTTTGAGCATTGTATACTTTGTGTATTGGAGATGATCCAGCTCCAGCAAATGTGAATGGGTTGGTTAGGTTTTTTATAATAAGCATTTTATATCCTATAGTTGATGTGCAGTTACATCAATATAGTAATACTCTGATCTTGCTTGTGGGACTGATAATTTCTAGGATAGTTTCAAAATTATTTCCCTTAACAACAGAGCTAATAGTGAGAAATAGAAGTGTGTATCCTAATGGATTGGTTACTTACGCTGGCCTGAAGAAGGAATAATGGAAGTTACATTCACCTGCAAAGTTCTTGTAACTTTGGAGAATTATTTCTGTCCCTTTGTTTGGCTACTTTCTCTCTTTATCTGCTCTATTTGTTTGTGTGTTTGCTTTAATGAATTAAGCGGGGTGGAGTTGTACCTTTGACTCTTAAGTTACATTAAAATACTTGTACATAAATGAATCAAATTTTCATAATCAATTTTTCACGATAATTAAAGATCTGGCAGTCTAGCTATGTAAGGCATGTCATGGAAGAGCTGCATGGGAGTTATGATGTGTAAGAAAGAAAAAGCAAACTGCATTAGAATAGAATCTATTTTGCAAACTATGTGTGTAGTTTATTGGACATTCCTATACATCTAGGACTATTGATGGAAATGGAACTGCTTTTCTCTGTACAGGTTGATTGGACATTAATTTTCCACCTTAAACAATGCACATGAATTCTTGGCACTTAGTTTTTATGTAACTGTGGGTCAGTGTTAGTTTATAATTAACAGATATATTGTATTCCCACGTATCTTAAGTGGGAACTGTGTCAGTTTATGTTTTACTTGACTTGAACTGATTCATTATTCTCTTCAGTAGTTTTAGCATTGGCAGTTATTATCAAAACAGCAGCTGGATTTTCGATAACTTAGTAAAGTTGGCACATGTTGGGGCATATGGGAATTTATTAAACCATTCAGCTCTTACACACAGAAAAGAGTGAATTACTTAATATCCAAATATAAAACAGCTGGTCATTGAATATACAGTAATCTATGACATATGTCTTTTTCCACAGGCTTTTTTTTTGTAATGCAATTAACAAGGAAGAAAGAATTGGCTTGATGTTGTATTTTTAAATAATAATAAAATTTGTTTATCCTGCTTATTAAGAAACTACCAAATTATCTAGTAGTACCTGTTACAATATAGCCTCCAAATACAAAGATGGAAAATTCTTTGTACCATATGGCAGCAGGATGAGGAATCTGTGCAAGGCAGAGAAAATGGTTTGGATATTTGAACATGTGCACATCTGTAAAACTAATATTTTTATTTTTTTTTCTTTTGCACTTAAGAGTATAGCATCTTCATTTGTAATCTCTCCTCTTATGGCAGCAGCCAGCTATTACATTCCCATATAGATATTCCCATAAAGATCTCGGCACAAAGATTGCCAGGATTTAACATTGCTGCAGACAACTCCAGAGCCTAGAGCCAGAATAGCTAAAATTAAATATGTGTTTGAACTACTTTAATAGCCAAAAGGATTATTTCCATCTTCCATTTATCAAAAAGGAAAAATAAAACAAAAGTAGAACCTCCTATATCTGCTTTCGCTATTTATAGGGCCATAAAGTCATCCAGAAGCTTCCTATGCAAGGTATACAGGGTCTTATCAGTAGATTCCTAATGGTGCATTCATCTCTAAAACATGACATCTGCTCTGGTAGTATATTCACCTAAAACTCTATTAAACCAAGAATTCTATAGGCTGACCTGCTGAAGAACTAAAGCCACACATCAAGGAAGTATATGGTTATCAGTTAAGTGCTTAATAACTTGAGTTCAAACATCTAAGCAAATAAAAATGAATTACAGCAAGTAAAAAGGAAGGGAAGAAGGAAAAGAATGAATTATGTCATCTTTTTGATTTTGGAACAGGGAAGATACCAAGTGATTCCTGAATTTTTCTTGTATCAGTCAAGCCAATAAAATACTCGAGGTGTTTTTTCTCCCAGAAGGAGCACACACCTTTCCTTCCTCTGGAGCACCAGGAGTGATTGCAGAGGTATCTCCTTCTGAGAGTGGGTATTTATTCATGAACACCATACAGAGTAGCTGGAGATCTCCAGAGCAGTTACTTTTTTGTTGAAACTCATTTTTTAAAAGAATGGAGCATTCTAGATCCTCTGAAACTAAAATTCAGTCATGTGACTTTTTTCCTTTTCTTTGAGGACTCTTTCTTCAGGCAGGAACCCTAGAAATGAACTTCAAAAATGAATATTGATGTTCTGGTACTTTCTTTTGATAAGCAACACTTCGGTTTTTAGAGCCTCCCTCTCTAGCCAGGTGACAACATTTTTTGTTTATTATGAAGATCCATAGCAAAATGTCTAAAATATAAATCTAGAAATATAAACCCATTAGACTGCAAAACTGGACTATAGGAATTTGTTTTATCCTTTTTTAGAAATTTCTTTTTTGATTTTTTGCACTTTTTTTTTTCCTGAAATTTCATTAAGTTCAAGTATTCCTAAAAATACTGTTGTGCAGTTGATAGGTCAGTAGCTGATCTACAGATATAGGTGTGTGTGTATATATATTTATTGAAGATATATTTGTAAACTAGTCTAGAGAACAACAGCATAAGGGAAATGAGGATGTGCTGATTAATTTAGGTGGTGTTCAATTTGTACATAGTCTGTAGGGACCAGTCCCCTATTCTATAGTCTTTAGGGACTAAGGCAGTAGTCTGGAAGGACTATTCCCAGGACTGATTTCTGGCTGAGATGCTAATTTCAATGTGTTTGCAACTATAAATACAGGAGCAATAGAAGTTGCTGCTGAGAAAATTTAATCCAGAGACCAATTTAGTCTTAGAAAGCCTTTTAATTGTGGTGTCATTATATCAAAATTTGAGTTGTTTTTCAAGTGATCTCAACTTTCAAGATTCAGCATAGATTATATTTCTGAAAGGTGATGTTTGTAGTTGTAAAAAGAGCAAGACTGCTTTAATTATCTCCAAGTTTTGGAACTTAATCCCCTGAAATTTACTTTCACCGATAAAAGCAAACAATTGGAATATATTTTAGTTAAGGAAACCTGAGATCTGAATGTCATATTCTGTAATTGCTTGAATAATCAGCAATGTGAATATACACCCATTAAAAAATCCTTAGGCTGGTAATGTGTTTTCCTAATTTCTTGTTTGATGTTGTTGACCATACTACATTCTCTGGTTTGTAAAACAATTATGATGTTTATCAAAGTTTATATAAATATTTCCCTACTAGTGCTGTTGATAAGCGAAGAGAATTGTAAATCCAAAATCTAGACAAATTAAAAAAAAAAATAGAGAAATTTAAAGCTAGGCTGAAAAACTATACTTTTCTGTTTGGGAAATAGCCCAATGCTGAGGAAAAGCTCAATTCACCTCGCTTTTTTTTTTTTTTTGTTTGCATTCTGAGATAGAAACGTAACATTAATTGTGGGTGGCTGCTGCTGTTCACTTGAGGTTGTCTCATAATTCATACTGGAAACATCTGATCTTTCCAATATCATCTGAAAGCCAGAGAGGAAAGCTTCAGCTCTGTCGGGCAGAAAGTTGTGTCCTGTCGTGCACTGCTACTTCTCCTCTCCATTAAAATGAGGCTGTAAGCCTCTAGTAAGCCATCTGAGGCTCCATTACTTTTAGAGGTAATCAAGTATCGATTTTTCAGCATATGTTGATAAATAAATACATGCAATTGGAAAAAAAGAAAGCAAAAGACCAAAAGTAAATGAGTGCAGTGGAAAATGAATCACAAGCCTGGAAGGAGATTAGTCACTCGGGGCTAAACTCAAATCTTAGCTACCCAGGAATTACAGGCAACTGCTGAACGTCTGAAGAAAGTGGAAATACTGTCCAAATGGAGAAAAGGTGTTCTATAGTCCTTTGGGACAGCTGGGAACAGAGAGGCTCCCTTCTTTTCTGTTGCTTTATAAGGAGTTAAGCCAACAAATGGTAGCTTCAGCAGCTTCCTAGGCCACCTCTTAATTTTGCTTTTAAGGAGTTTGAGGGATTCATCAGTGATTGTCTTGTATTTCTTTTATCTGCCATGAATTTTGTCTCTTTTCTTGCAGGCTGCATCTGCTTGGGTGTTTAGACAGGCTGCTTCAGGGTAAAATGGTGTGGCTGGGAGTAATGTGGACTCAGCTACTGTTTCCTCCCAATCATGTTGTATGTCTATGTTAGCCTTAGTTTTTACAGTAATATTTCAGTGTCTGAATGAAACTTTTCATCATCTGCATTCTCAATATAATTTTGTCCATATGTTTCAGTATGGCTGCTCTCGCCTTTCTGAGCAGTTTCACAAGCAGTAGTTTATTTCCCAGATCTAGTCTTCTGTTGTGACCTTTTTCTCATCCTGGGCGTTGTGATGGGTACCATAAAAGCTTTTGTGGGCAATCAGCTATTTATGATGGTCTCTGTCTGTATTTCTTGTGCAAGTGAATATCTTGCCATCCAGAAGTCTTCTGATTGAAAATTTTCTTTATTTTCTAACAACTAATTTTTGACTGAAGTAATGAGCAGTGAAGAAATACCTTCCTAAAACCTTGCTTTATTATTATCCAATAATAATTATTATCATTTTATTATTATCCAAGTACCATTATTTGGATGGTCCAGAAAATTCTGGACATTGTAAATAATTTTCTTCTCGAAGCAGGCCATATAGTAAGCTCCTGAATATTAAGTCCACATTGAAAGATAAAGGGCTGAAAGAGTCATCATGAATTTTACATCTATTCCAGGCAACCTGCAGTTTTGAAACTATCCCAGCCCTTGTGGCAGAGGTATTTTCTTTATCACATTATCGTGCAAGTTATTGAAACTAGAATTTGAAGGCAAATATATAGAATAATTTAAAAATAACCATTTACTATTTTTACATACTTTTTCTACTTGCTTTCAAAATGCAGGTAATCATGAAGTGAGCTATAACAGCTCCCTCGCTTTTTTTTTGTAGCATGAATGTGTTACATTTTCTTTCTGAAAATGCACTTCTGTTTCTGAGAGAAACTTTGTTGAGCTCATTTTGCAGATGTGCAAATCGTGGCCCTAACAAACCGTGACAAGTCTTTCAGATTTAGGCTTTTTTTGTTTAATGGGTTTTAGTACATCTGTTCTGTCAGTCTAACTACTGCAAATGCAAATGTCATCTGTTTAAAATCCTTACAACATTTTTTCTGCTAAGAAATTGCTGAGTGTATTTGGTACTTATCTGTAATTTTATACCTCAGTCTCTAGACTCTTTTCTTTACTCTGTCTTTTGTCTGCAGTTGGAGTCTGAACTAATCACTTTACCAAATGTGTCTCTGGTTTTTTTTTGTGTGTGTGTGTGTGTGTGTGCTTTAAATGAATTGAGTATTTGTAAAAGGTATCGAATTAGCACCAAAACTGAAAATGTGTGCATTTTTCACCAAACAAACAGACACAGCACAAAAATAGACTCAAGTTTGTGTCTAGACATGACCCTAGTGATCAAGTAGTGTCATCTTTGATGGACTACAAGCTCTTTTTACCACAGGATTAGTCATTTTTGGCTGTCGTGAGATTAAAATTTAGGCTTCCATGAAGCAATTGCTAAATGTATAAGTCTTCCTGCCTTGCGTTCACAAGGTCACATAAAGAGATGTAAGTTGGTGAGAGTTTGCAAAGGTGCTGAACGCTTCCAGATCCATTAATTTCTTGATATATTTTGAATATTCAGTGTTCAACTACCTAAATTTAAAAAGCAAGTTTTTCTTTTGTAATGACTGAGGGAGGACACAAACATTAGGCATTCTGGGGTAGCTTTTTTTTTTTTTTTTAACTGTAACATTACTCCAACCAAGCTGAATGTCACTTTAGGAGGGGGGCAGTCCTTCCATTTCGGCTTATACAGCATATCTTTCCCCTTTCTTAACAAATGCTACTGTACCCTTATTTTCTAGCAAAGAAATATACTGAGGAGATTTCCTGGAGTGGCAATGGAAGGAGGGAAGGAAGGTCGCTTACGAATATCTGCATCTTTTTAATCTTCATTGTTCTCCAGATTGTTGAATCTCATTTCAGTTACTTTATGGAGAGATCTCTTATTGCCACAGTTTGCATAATTAGATCTGTTGCCACTTTTCAAATTATTAGTCACCATTTTATAGTTTAGTCTTTCATGCCAAATCCATCAAGGGTACTAGGGTTTTCTGGGCTGTAGGCTCTTAGTTATTCTGTTGCTCGTGTGTCAGGATGGTGGTTGCCAGAAGTGTGTGCTTTTTTTATACTTTTGGTGGTCTCATGCCTTGTAAAAAGTGCAACTGTTAAACTCTTGCTGTAACAGTGCTGGTGGAAAATATCATTTGCTGGAAGGTGAGCTAAAAGCTGCATCTGAAGTTGAGGTAAATTTGTATTAGACTTAAGGTTGTTATTTGTAGAACTTTATTATAGGCATGCCAGGAAAATACTTGCCAATAGTGAGTTAGCAGTAGGTCATCAGAGTAAACAACATGAATGTTTGTCAAGTTCAGTTTACAGCCTTCACTTTCTTATATATATGTATAGATAAGGAAATGATTAAAGTCTGTGGCTGTGAAAACTCATGTGTGTTAATTCTACCTTAAAGGAAGTCTTCCGAAAACACAGCAAACATTGTAATGAGAGTGATCTCTAGAAGTTC